>PVJH01004687.1:0-122059 GCA_004026705.1 Nesogale talazaci
TGGCTATGCGCTGGAGTTCACAGGAGAAACAGTAGGTTGTTTGTTTCTCTAAAGATTCAGAACCTTGGAAACGCTACGTATATAGGGCTGCTGTGAGTTGAAATCAACTCGATGACACTAGATGAGGGTTAAGTGTATGTTTAAGAGCCAAACATTAGTTCTCAGGCACAGAATGTTTCCCAAATATGATGATAGCCTTGAGTTCAAGCAGGCCTGTGAGCATCCACTCTACAAACTTGCATGTTAGTTGACAGTAAACTGAGACCTGACCCAGGCTGGATTGTATGTGCAGCCAGCACAGAGAGGATTTATGCATTTGGTAGGAAGGTGAACCAAATCTGTTAGGGTTCCTTCCTCCCTAAGAGATCCTCTGTAAGAGATAATAACTGACTGCTTTCAGAGTCAGAAATGGTATAGGTATGTAAACAATTTATACATCTTAGAGGTGCCCAGAGAGAAAGAACTAAGAATAAAATGAAATCTGAAAACATGGCCTGGGATGAAAGGAGAATCAATGAAAGAAAAATCAAGAACTATTTTTCCCCACTATCTTTTTATCTCCAACTTTTGTTCCTTAAATCTCAACTATCTTATCTTTTTTGTTAACACCCCTAGCACAGGAGTCAATTGGTTTGAAAACTCCCCTTTAATAAGGAGTCTAGTCAATATTTTCTTTAGAAGAAAAAAATATTTGTTTCAACAAATACTTTTGATTGCTCATTGTGTGAAAATGGAGCCCTGGTAGCTAAGATGATTGTGTTCTGTGAGGCTAACCAAAGGTTCTACAGTTTGAATCAACCAGTAGCTTCATGGGAAGAAATGAGACTGGTTGGTCCTTTTAAGATTTAAAGCCCCCAAAACCCGACGGAGCAATGCAACTCTGTCCTACAGAGTCATCATGATTTGAGATCAATTTGATGCCAGGGGTTTGGGTTTTATTGTGGACAAGGTATTAGTCTATAGCAGAGATCAGAAAACATTTTCCATAAAGGACCACAGAGTAAATATAGTCTGGGGCACCCTGTGCTCTTAGTCATAACTACTCAATCCATAAATAATATGTAAATAAATGGAGGTGGCTGTGTGCCAATAAATCTTTCCTTTTAAAACAGATAGCAGACCTGAGTTGTAATATCGCTGTAGCCCTAGTCTAACATGTAGTCAGAGGCTTCTTAAGAACAGAACAATCTAGTCTTCTCCCTCCAGAGCTTAAAATAAAATCTGGAGAAAACAGCAAACACACACCACGTTGTCTAACTTTTTTTTTAAGCCCCAGTGGGAAATTAATAAAGTAAAGGAAACTGAAATGAACCTTGAACTTTCTTTGCTTCCTCATCAGTATTTTGTTTACCCCTTTCAGAGGCAGAGAGTAACACTTGTTCAACAATACAGCCACCTCCAAACTCTACAGGCCTTTTCATTGGACACCTGCCTGCTCCTGACTGAAACCAGCACTGGTTTGGGGTCCGGTGAATATCCAAGGATAATGGTAAAGTCTCCTGCTTACTTCTTTCACTGTCACTTTTTTATACGTTCAACTAAACCTGTAATACTATAATTACACAATGTTAAGAAAATTGTAATCAAAGCACTATTATCTCTTTGTTCCCTTAGTTTGGCCTCTTCTCATGTGTCTCTTTCTTTGAGCTCACTAGTATCTCCTTCTGCTTTAGACAACTTCCCCTAACTGCCTCTCTCAGCCAGTTTCTGTCTGTAAGCATTTTTACCCCAGAACTCAACTCAGCTTGCTTGTCTGTAGAGGGAAACAAGGCAAACACAAAGGCTGGAAGATTGCGAAATAGAGCCCTGCAAGGATCTCTTCCTCTTCTTTAAACAAAGACACAAAAAGACACAACAGATTGCTAAATAGGGTCATAGTTATTAAGGCCCCGGATATTGGGTTATATTATTAATATGATCTTTTGCTCTTAGTGAAAGGAGATTCATTCGACAACAGCAGCACCTGAGACCAAAGAATTCTCAAGAACTTACTCTTCTGATCAAAACTCCAAAACCAGATTCTCTCAAAGTGACCCTATAAGAACATGCAGAACTGCCCTGTGGAGTTTCCGGGACCATAACTCTTTATGGCAATGAAAGGCCAGTCTTTCCCCCAAGGAGTGACTGGGGGGTTTCAAATTGCTGACCTGGTGACCAGCAGCATGACATGTAACCACTAGACCACCAGAGCATGGGTTGGAGCTTTCTATTAAATAGAAAGGAAAATTAAAATATCTATTTTAAAAGTGGGAAGATATAATATTCTCAACTATTCTGATGTTATGATGTCACAAGGACAATGTCTGAACAATAGTTGAAAATAGAGAATACAAAGATTTTTAAAATGAGTTTAAAAGCACTACCTTAAAAATAAAGTGGTTTGAAATAATAATCATAAAATAAAAATACAAGCCCTGTTATATCCTCTACTTTTATGCTTGTAACTTAAGTATTCTATTTTTTAAAAGTGTTCAAAGCCATTTTCATGTTCTTTTCAGATATAATTTTCCCAGAAACAGCAGTTTTGTGAAACAACTAAGTTTGGTTAAAAATATATATTCGCTAGGTGTCATTAGTGAATACTTATTCACGGGCCCACTAACACTTTTGAAGTACTGCTCCAGGAGATAGTATGCCAACTCCAAAAATCTTCTAGCATGTGGCCTGGAATCAAGGTTGGGCTTGGCATGCTGTCCTAAACACATGACAGATTTTCTATTCCTGAAACGCAAAGGTTATTCAGAAAAGGTGTAGGAACTCCTCTCACTCTGCCCAAGGAAAATGGAACATGAATATCAAACAGAAAGCCTGCGCCTCAGTGCTCCCTCTCGCACAACCAAAGGAAGAAGAAAGATTCAAACTCACCTGCTTTCACCTCCAGAGAGAGTGTATGTTTCTCATCATTAAACCAACCCCTGTGCTCAATGCGACAACAGTACAGACCACTGTCGGTCTCGACTACATTCTGTATCGTCAAAGACACATTTCTTTCCCAAAGGGATCCATTTAGCATATAACGACTATCCTTCTGGTAGGTGACATGGGTTCCCTGAGTCCAAATGATTGCATCAGTGCACTGAGAAGAAGGGCATGGCCCTCGGCCCCAGCACATGGACGTGAGCTCTCCTGAGTATGTGCATGGTATTGTGACTGGCTGACCCACTACTCCGTTCACTTTGGGGTAAGAAATGACAGCATCTGTAAATAAAGAAGAAAGAAACAAAAATGGTGACTCAGTATCTGTTTGTTTTAGTGTATCATGCATTTCTCTTTTTTCCTTTTAAATTGTCCTTATTTTGTTGTTACTGAGAATGCACACAGATAAACAGACACCTTTTCCAGAGTTTCTACATGTACAATTTAGGGATATGGATTGCATTCTTCTGTTACACAATCATCTGAATCCTCATATTCTGAGTTATGAGGCGGTTTCAAAATATGAAAAATTTTTTCAAAGCTATGTATTTAATTTTTTTTTTACAAAATAACCTTATTCCCTTCAAAGTATTCTCCATTATACTCAATATATTTGCCAAATCTGTGATTGTATTCTTGGAAACATTTTTCAAACTGTTTGGATGATTGACAGCACCTCCCTCATTTTTTCCTTCACCTCATCTATACCATCAATTTGTTATCCTTTCATGCTCTTCATTCACAGAAACAAAAAGAAGTCACATGAAGCCAGGTCATGTAGGGTGCATGGGGCAAGAGAGACATGCTGGGTTTTTTGCCCAAAACTGGTGCACTGAGATGGCTGAGTGAGCAGGTGTATTGTAATTATGGGAAAACCCGTTTCCCATCTACCACAAATCAGGTCTTTTTTGCATCACACTATTACACAATCTGTTCGGAACGTCTAAATATAGAGCTTGATTAACAGTCTGATCTAGAGAAAGGAATTCCAAATGTACCATGACTCAACTTTTTTCTCTCCATTCTGGAAGTTGATGAATATCCATAAAGAGATTTGTCATCAATTGATGGTTCATCTTTTTTTTAAATGAGAAAACCACTTGCACATTTAAATTTTTCCCATAGTCCTGTCCTTGTACAGTGTGTCCAACATCACAACAATTTCTGCAGTAATGTTTCTAAATAGGTAACAAGATTTCACAGCTGCATGTCTTCTCTTTGGCCATCAAACACACACACACACACACACACACACAAAACCTGAGGCTGAGCAAAATTGCTTTTATGAAAAAATTCACTGTGACCAAAGAGAGCATTCCCAGGAAATGCCACTGGGTGCATTAATGCAGAGAAAAATGAGAACTATGAAAACTCTGCTCCAGCCAGAACAGTTTTGTTTTTGTAGGCACCCCTACGTGTGCCTCCTAGCTAATCTTTTCAGCTGTTATCCATTGCCATATAGATAATTCTTTAAAAGGCAAGATGCTCATTCCTAATTTTTTTTACTAGTTAAGCTAAACGATAGTTCAGTTTTAAGAAGACTTCAAAAGATGCTTTTGATTGAAGGTTTAAAATTTATCTTCAAGGAACAGTTTCAGAAGTACATCACCCCTCCATAGCTTCCGAGAGTCTAGAATCCAGGAGAATTAAAACCTCAGTCCGCATATCCCTCCATTCCCACTTCTAATGAGAATTCCTCTGTAGAATTCTTCAGCAAACTGTTCAGTAGTAGTAGCCAGGCACCACCCAGATCATGGGTAAAGGTAGTATTTTATGGAAACAATTGGCCACAAGATCTTTTGATATGAAACTTCTGTAGTTACAATTGTTTCCTAATTTTATATATCCCACAATCTCTTCCAATTCCTGACTTTTCTTATTTTTCTATTGTTTCAGAAGAATAGAGAACAATTGTGCCTTGCATGATGACTTGCAAGCTCTTTTTAGCCACGGGCCCTACACAACAGACTAGGAAGCAGAGAAGAAACAGTACACATATAATTAAGCCAATTACCTAGGACACACCATGGAATCATGACCCTAAAACTCCAAATCAAAGAACCAAATCCTGTCAAGTATTTGGTTGTCCATAAGCAAACTCACCAATCACTCCATTATTTTGTCATTGTTGTTAATATAACTACTAACCAACTTTCTCCAATTCAAATGTTTTACAAATGTACAACTTGCTGGCAGCAATTTCAATAATTTGCCTTGATATACTTAATTTTTCCTTCACTGTTAATCCTCTTTTACTCTCCCCTCCTTCTCTTGGTAACCACGAATAATCTTCAGTCTCTATTACACTCTCACTGCCATTGAGTGCATTCCAGTCTGGGGTGACACATCACGACCTTCTGCAGGTTCCTGAGACTGTAACTCATTCCAGGAATTTCTCCCAGAGAGGCTGGTGGTTTCAAACGGCTATTTCAAACTTTGCAATTAGCAGCCCATTGTGTAACCTACTCCACTACATTTTCCTTTTCTTGTCTTTTTATAAAAATAAGGTCTTACATGATTGGTCCTTTTGTGATTGGCTTATTTTCACTAAGTAAAATGCCTTCAAACTCCGCCCAGTCTGTGTCATTCATCGGTACTTCTTTTCTGCTGACTGAGAATGAGTCCATTGGATGGATGTGCTGTAGGAACGTAGTACACTGGGCGTATCCGTGCCTCTGCTGCTGAGCACTATCTTGCTCTCATCTTTGGGCTCTTGTGAATAGTGCTCCAGTGAAACTAGGTGTTCCAGTCTGTTTTTGAGTTTTTGCTCTCAAGTCTTTGGGGCATATAACTAAGAATTAAATTTGTTGCTTTTTGAGAAACTATATCTATTTCCATATTTTCTTTATGTATTGTATTTGTTCATATCATAACTCTAGTTTGTATTTTAAAACTTGATAATTATGAATATGTTTTCTATGTTAGCGTACACTTTGTCAGCATTATTTTTAATGGTTGTGCTTATGGATAAAATGTCACCGATTGTACTCTAAGACACTTTGGTTGTTTCCATTTTAACATGATAAATAACCTCATAAAATGTTTCTATGTAAAACCTGTTTTCTATATTTAGAATTGTTTCCTAAGATTATGAATTTCATAAAGGGATTTTACTGAAATAAAGGGGAGGAAAAATTACTTTCAGTCTTCTATGAATATGGCCAAATTGCTTTCCAAAAGGTTTGAAATGATAATTCAGTAATACAAAGCATTTAACGCTTCAGTAATAGAGTATTTCTGTCCTCTTAGTTTGCCAGGTCTTGTCTTCATATTGTTAATTTCTACATAGGCATAAACATGTCTTTGGTGTTGTTATTGTTAATGAGAACAGCACCAAAGGCATGTGGGAAACATTGTCCTGTTACTCCAGGCTCCTAAGCCTTTCCCTGAAAATCAGATGATTCTGTTGGAATATAGTTCTTATTATATTCTACTGCTTTAGAAATAACATTTTAATTCAGTTTAAAAATTGCTATTGAAAATGAGATCTAAATAAGCTGAGTCCTGGTGGTGCAGTGGTTGTGTGCGGGGCTATGGCCCACAGGGTTGACAGTTCTATTCCAGCAGCAGCTCTCCAGGAGCAAGGCTGGACTTTATACTCCCACCAGAGCAGTGAGGTGGGGGAAAAAAATGAGATATAAATGAATAAATTTTAAAAAGTAAAATGGGAGCACTTCATACCTCTGCTCCCTTAACTTTAAAAAAAAAACAACACACAAACAAATGAAGGGCTGAGGTAGATCGTGGGTTGTAGAGTTGGTTAAAAACAAAAATCCAGGCATGGGGTCCCCTTTGCACAAGGTGAGGAGAGTCCAGTGCCTGAATCCTGCCTGCTAACCAGGCAAAACTATAAGATAACAGGAGAATATTCGTTCAAATACTAAATCATGCCACTTAAAAGCAAACAAACGTGCTGCTGGAGAAGCAGCATGAAAACCCTTTGCTATCAAATTCAGTCAAGAAGACCTTGAAAAGAAATCTGAGATTCACTAATTAAGCTTATTTACTTCTGGACTGAAAGCTTGGGAAAGTCACTAGGGAAATAAAGGAGGAGAAGGCCATCATTACTTAAAAAAGAGTATATTTTCTGTGGAATTCGTAAAGCATTTCATTTTACTTAATGCCCCAGTTTTCACATTACAAATATAATTCATAATCATCAAAATGATTAATACATTAAGAAAAACAACAAAAACCTCATTGAGTCAATGCAGTTTCATAGAACTTTTAAAATAAAAATAGATGTGCTTAAAATAAATAATTGCAGGTTTAAAATAAAGAACTCCAAAGTGACTAAGTAATACCTTAAAGAGCAAAAGTTTTCCCCGGATCGCCTTTTCCTCGTTGAGTACTTCTTATTTTTGCTGGAGAAAACACCCACCCCCACCGTGTCTACCCACTCCTTTTCTGTTTCTCCATCTGGCCTTGTCCACTTAGACATGGAATTCATCATTCAGAGGTCATAAGCAACTGCTTTGGAAAAAAGATTTCAGACTGACTCTTGGCGCCCTAATTAACTCGCTACCCTCCAACATAACCAGTGGGAAAGCTTCCTCCATCCCGTGCCAACACGTTTGCCTCTCACTCCCCATCCTCAGCCCGCTTGCTCACTTACCTGCTAGGAGCAGTACGAGACTTGCGATCACTGTCCGAGCACGCATGCCGAGATCAGCCTGTGGAAAATAAGAACACAGACTGGTTGGGTGGGTCCCCACCAGGTTTAATGGAACAAGTCTTAATTCTCAGACTTGCACTTCTCCTTCCACCCTGAGTGGGCGAATCACAAGCCTGTCAGCAGATTCTGTGAACTCCGAAAGCTGAAGACTCTGCACCTTGCAGCAGACAAGAGTCCTCAGAAGCAGTCCCTTATACCCGTGGCCAGATGCACTGCTTCCCGTTTCAAACTGGGAGGAGCTAAAGGCAAAGATTAACAGTTTGATTCAATGCGGTGGGGAGGGGGGGAAACACTGGAGAAAAGACTAGTGTACTTATTCTTGGCCTCTAGAGGGAACACTGTCCCTTTGGTAGACATAGGGTATTTCCTCCCTTGTGACCACAAAGGGCAATCCTTAGCCTCAATCAGTCTTGTGCAAAGTTTGTTATTTAGCTAGAAAAATTGAGCAAGACTGTGAATCACCAAGCCTAACCATTCATGCTACAGTGAGGAATGAGTCAGTCCACATATCTTACTGATGGAGGTTGAAGATGAATTAAGAAGCAGTACAGTTTGGAGACATGAGTTCAAATTCTAGCTTTGCCTTCGCTGGGTATCTCTAAGATACACACACACACACACACACACACACACACACCCCTCTAATCCTCCATTCTCCATTTGCAAATTGGATTGAAAATACCCGTTCAGTTTCCTTCAAAGGGTTATTATAATAAGCAAAAATAGAGTGGGAGAACTTTGAGAACTACTCCTCATTTTTCATTGTGAGCAAATACTTTTGAGCTAAGGTTTTTAAAGAATATTCTGTGTAGCAGACTTTGTGCCAAACCCTTTCAGCCTCACAGACGCCCATTAGTAAAAGCTACTACCAACACCATTCTCATAGGCAGAAGCTGAAGTTTGGAGGGAATAAGTGAACCTAAATTCCAACCAGGTCTTTGGACTTCAGCCTTAATCATTAAATTATGCAAACATGAGTAAACTTGTCTTGTACTTCATTAATGTCCCTTCTGAGCTAAAGATCCGGTATCTCCTTCCATGAACATTGATGCTCTCTCCTTCACTTTCTTCAATGGTCGTTCAGCCCATGAACAGCTTCATGGAGAAATAGGTGACCTTAGTATATTGTGACAGAGGGTCTGGCCATTGCCAGGGCTGAGAATCCCCAATTCAGCAGCCTCTATTCTGGGAAGAGGCGGCCTGTCACACCCATGCTACAAACTATAACACAAAGGCCATGCTTGCTCCGTGCGAATACTGTTTAGACACTGTTCAGATATGCTTTCTTAATTGAAAATACTTTTAAAGCCAGAACATCTTTATCTTTTCCTAAAATACAAGGTAAACGACTAAGGACACAGAACCCAAGGATCCTGTCTCAGTGATATAGACTTGTTTTAAAAGAAATAGCAAGAACAGAAATAGAAATGTAGGTTCTCACAGTTCAAGATGCTAGAAGCTCTGGCTCTGGTAGAAGGCTTTTTCTCCGCGTTCTGGAAAACGTTCTGTGTCTCCTTCAGCATCTGTAGGTCTGTCACTCAGCAGTCCTTTGATGACCTGCATGTGGCACCTATCTTTTTGTTTCCTTTTAAGTGTAATCTGCTCATTTTACAACTGAGAAGAGATTAGGGTTAGGATACACCCTTCACTGATATGGCCTCATTCACCTCATCACGTAACAATAACAACACTATTCCCAAATGGAATCATATCCTCAGGTACAGAGTTTAGAATTTTTCTTTTTTGGAACGGGGTTAAGGCACAATTCAATCTGTGATATGCCTTACACTTCTTCCAGTTTCTAGAACACAAAAGCTATTCATCACTCTTTTTCACACAGACCGTTCCTTGGCCTATGCCATCCTTCGCTTCTTCCATGATGTGAAAATTGAACCATATGATCCTTATTATAGGCTCCTCTAGCTTTACAATGCCGCACTTTCGCTGCCATCAAGTCACTGCTGACTTAGAGTGACCCCCTGTGGGATTCTGAGGCTGTTTATGGGAGAAGAAAGTGCACTCTTTGTCCAGCAGAGCTGCTGATGGGCTCGAACTGCCCACCACGCAGATCTCAGCCCAACACACAGTCACGACACCACCAGCGCTCCATAAAGGTTTCCTCCACTCTTGAATTCAACTGGGTGATGTGATGAGTTCTACAAAGCAATAAACACAATTCTGGAGAACGGTTTCTGTTACTCTTTACCTTTATAAGCTTAGAGAGGACAGTATTGCCTCTAGAACAGCCTTCACCAAATTGAACTCACTGCTGTCAAGTCCACTGGAACTCAGGGTAACCCTATGAGCGGAGTAGAAATACTCCGTGGGTTTCCGAGACGGTACATCTTTATAAGAATAGAGTCTCCTTTTCCTCCTAAGAAGCATCTGCTGACTTCGCGCTTTCTGGTCTCCAATTTAGCAGCCCACAGTGTAAACTACAATATCACCAGGGCTTCCTTCACCAAGGGGGTGGGGGTCAAATTCTGAAATGTTTCACACAGAGTATGCATGTAACTTTCTTTGTTTTGAAGGCAAAATAGTATTTAATCATTTTATTGGGAACTCGTACAACTCTTATCAAAATCCATACACCATCCATCCATTATGTCGAGCACACTTACACATTTTTGCCATCTTCATTCTCAAAACATTTGCTTTCCACTTGAGCCTCTGGTATCATCTCCTCTTTTGTCCCCTCCCTCCCTGACCCTTCCTCCCTTCCCCTCTGATAATTTATAAATCATTATTTTTCCATGTCTTACCAATGTCTCCCCTCACCCACTTTTCGGTTGACCATTCCCCAGGGAGGAGGTTATATGTAGATTATTGTAATTGGTTCCCCCTTTCTCCCCCACCCTCATGGTATTACCACTCTCACCACTGGTTCTGAAGGGCTCATTTGTCCTGAATTCTCTGTGTTTGCAGTTTCTGTCTGTACCAGTGGACATCCTCCAAATTTGTAAGGTAGGATTGGTATCACGATAGTGGGAGCGGGGGGAGGAAGCTCATTTAAGAACTAGAGGAAAGTTGTACATTTCATCGTTGCTACACTGCACCCTGACTGACTTGTCCCCTCCCTGCTCCCCTTCTGTAAGGGGATTTCTAGGTGCCTACAGATGGGCTTTGGGTCCCCACTCCTCACTTCACCTCATTCACAATGTTATAATTTGTGTTCTCTGATGCCAGATATCTGATCCTTTTGACACCTCGTGATCACACACACAGGCTGGTGTACTTCTCCCATGTGGACTTTGTTGCTTCTGAATTAGATGGTCATTTGCTTATCCTCGAGTCTTTAGGACTCCAGACGCTATATCTTTTGATAGCTGGGCACCATCAGCTTTCTTCACCACATTTGCTTATGCACTCAATTTGTCTTCAGTGATCATGTGGGGAAGGTGAGCATCATGGAATGCCAGTTTAATAGAACAAAGTGTTCTTGCCTTGAATGAGTACTTAAATGGAGGCCCAATGTCCATCTTATATCTCAATACTAAACCTATAAATATATGCACATAGATTTATCTCCCCATCATCATATATAAATATATTTACATATGTACATGCCTGTATTTAGACCTCTATAAATGCCCTTTGGAAAGCAAAATATTTTATGACTACTGATATGCTTTGAGACTTATGCCAAAAGTCAGGGTAGTTGGTGGTAAGGATTAAAACTTTAATTTAATTCTAAAATAGTTACTACTATTACAGGATGCTAACAGAGCACGACTCAAGATTCTAAGAATGAAAAAAATCCAAGATTGTGCAATCTAGCAATAACAATAAGTCAGCAACTGATTAATAAAATCCAACAGAGAAGAGGTGACTACATAATTGACTATGTCATTCCATTACACTTAGACCCATTGCACTTAAACAGTCCATGACTGTATTCAGAAAAAAAAATTATCCAAACTGTTTTCCTTAGTGAATCAACATCCAGTGATCAGGCCCTTTGCCTATCTTCTAGTACCACTTTCTCGATTGTTCAGAAGTTTCCAACCACTTTGCTTTCTTTCAGATTATCTCTGCTCTTCTGTCTTTTTTTCTGATGGTGACTTCTGCCCACATACCCATTCCTTGATTATGCCATTTTCACTTAAATGATACTTCCTCAGACATTACTCAGAACTCAAAACCCAAGTCCACTGCCACTGAGTTGACTCTAACTCACAGTGACCCTCTATCAGGTGTCTGAGTCTACCTTTACAGGCACAGGCATCCTAGTCTTTTTTCTGCTGCGTAGCCAGTGGGTTTGAACCAGAGACCTGAGAGAATGATGAGCAAAAGCCACGGCAAGGAATAGGAGGAGGAGGATCCAAGACACAAACCAAGGTTCTAAATGCTAAATTACTGTATTATTTCATAGAATTGGATGTTTTGATATGAGTTCATATAGACCTCTCCTGGATCCCATAGAATCTCAAGTAGTGTAGCACAGTGGATTTTATTTATTTGTTTAATTAAATCTGTGCAATCTTCATGAACCACTACTCTTGGGTTAATCTTGTGACTTCATGAAGAATAGCCCAATATAGAGGGGTAAGGGATAATGAAGTGACTCAGGTTCCTAACTGGAAATTCCTGTGGCTTACTGGAATGCTACATTTGCATAAATCCCAAGGAACCATGAACAAATTCAAAGTAATTGCCAGTGAGTCCATTTCCACTCCATTGGAGGATATGGGGGAGAGGATAGCTGCTTCTGTACCTTTCCAAGGCTATGACCCATTTGTTGTTGTTGTTGCCTTTTAAAATTATTTCATTGGGGGCTCTTATAGTTCTTACAACATTCCATACATCATTTGCATCAAACACATTTGTACACATGCTGTCGTCTTCATTTCCAAATATTTCCTCCTTGAGCCCTTGGTATAAGCTCCTCTTTCCCCCTCCTTTTTTTTAATAAATAATTTTATTGGGGGCTAGGTTATAACTCTTGATGCAAGCAGAAATCCTCCTCTTTCTCTTGAGTTCAAATCACATGGTCAACAATAGCAGCCCAACACAAAATCCACTATGCACAGCTGAATAAAAGATCCCAAACTGAATTCACTGTTTCTTGATGTGGTCATCATTCTCCCTGCTGCCCAGTGCCCAGCAGCCTACAAAGCAGTTCCAGTTCTTGCATTTAACTCATCTTCCCTAAAGCAAGCTCTTCCTCAACACCCCCACAGCTAGTGGTTCACCACATCCACCGCAGGGCACTCATCAGTCTGCACCGCATTTCCACCACCATAAGTCAGCCCTCCATGACCCATGATCTGTTGTTTTTCTCTGTTGTTGACTGATAACAACCCTGAAAGGCAGAGTAGAATTTTCCCTCAGGGTTTTGCTGGTTGTCAGCTTTAGGGAAACAGATTGCCCTATCTGTCTTCCAGGGATCAGCTGGGTGAATTCAACCATCACCCTGTAGATTAGCCGCAAGAACTTAACTTCTATGCCACCAGAGATCCTTAATCTGAAACCTAGACTTCCTCCCACAGCTCTACTGCTGCCCTCTTCTTCCTGCTTTGTCCACTGTTTTCGCTGTTAGATGCCACCAAGTTGGCTTTTACTCTTAGAGATCCAGTGAACAATATAGCATGAAACACTGTCCAGTCCTGCGCCATGCTCCACAATTGCTTGGTTTTATCCTATTGTTGCTGCCACTGTGTCAATCTGTTTCATCAATGGTCACCCTAAGTTCTCATTCTCTCTCACGCTCTACATTATCAAGCATCTGTTTTTCCAATGTACTCCTCTTCTTATTTTTTGAAAAGAAAATACTACTACATGCACGGAGAGCAGTGAATTGCATATTATGACTTTTCTAGCCAAAATGACCAGCAAATGACCTTATCCTGCATGGATCTGATAAGAATCGGTGGATGCTCCTCTGAGAAACAGAGCAAGGGAGCTCATAACCAGAAAGAGCCAGGAATGGAGCATGTACAGTGTCCTCTGGACCCTAGATCCCTGTACACTGAATCTCCTGTACTCAGAAGACAGCTATACCATTGAAGGAATACCAGTAGAATCAGAACCAGTGTATGGAACACGGGACTTCCCAATCCACAGAGGAAGCAAAGCTGAGGGCTTTTATGTAAGAAGGCTGGCTTGCATCCTGGGGGGTCTCTGAGTACATAATTCAGGAAGTTGGGCTAGCTGACCCAAGGACTCGGAGCTGAGAGCTGTCAGGCTGGGCTTACTAGAGTGAGGTGTCTTTAGCACTTAATTCAGGGAGCTGGGTTTCCTAAGTCATGGAATGCCTTTGAGTTGAGGCTCACATCAGAGTAGTATGCCCTTTTCACATTTATTAGTAGGCACGCTAAACAACACAACCCTGAGCGTTCCTCACTAGCAAAACAGCATGCTAATTTTCGTAACAAATACTTTATTCAAAAATTTTGATTGTGATTTCTGTGTAGTCATTGGAATAGTTATTTGGACATAGAAATAGGTTCTAAAAATCACACTTACTGGCAGAGTCCATGGAGACTCACAGGTATCCTGTAGGATTAGGGAGACCGTGTGAGTTTCCCAGACTGTAATTCTTTATAGGAGCAGAAAACCCTGTCTTTCTCCTGGGCAGTAACTGACGGTTCCAATGCACAACCACAATGCCACCAGGAATGTAAGGAATCTCCTTTAAATTGCCCTTAAATTTAGGCATGGCCCTCCCACTGTGCGCTGGAGCCCTAGTGTTAGAATTTCACCATAAAGTTAAAGCCTCACTAACCCATTTTCTACCTCAGGGCACACCTATCCCACTTATCATTGTACTCCTAATGATCAGAATAATTAGTCTGTTTATTCAACCTTCAGCTTTATCTGTCTGCCAATATTGCAGCTGGCCATCTCCTAATTTCCATAATTGGTGATGCTACCCTTGTATTGATATCAATCAGTTCATCAACTGCCTTCATTGCTTTTATTATTATTATTCACCTTGCTGTTTTAGAATTTGCTGTTGTACTCATCCAAGCATATGAATTTATGCTCCTAGTTAGCCTTTATTTGAATGAAAATTCTTAATGACCTACCAAACTCACGCTTGCCGTAGAGTAAACCCAAGCCCATGGTGCCTAACAGGAGCTCTCCGAGCACTTCTACTGACAGCAGGTCTTACCATGTGATTCCACTTCAATTTAATAGCTCTACTTCTTATTGGTTTAACAACTAACACATTGACACGGTATTGCCACTCATATATCAATGAAGACGAGATGTCATTCAGGAGAGCACATTCTTTTCTTTTTTAATCATTTTATTGGGGGCTCATACTACTTTTATCTATATATATATATATATATATATATATATATATATATATATATATCCATTGCATACTAAGCACATTGGTTGCTATCATCATTCTCAAAACATTTGCTTTCTACTTAAGCCCTTGGTATTAGCCCCTCATTTTTCCCCTCCCTCCCTGCTTACCTCTCCCTCATTAATCCTTGATAATTTATAAATTATTATTTTGTCATATTGTACACAGTCCGATGTCTCCCCTCACCCACTGCCCTGTTGTCCATACCCCAGAAAAGAAGTTATATGTAGGTGCTCATAATTGGCTCCCCTTTTCTAACCCACCTTCCCTCTACCCTCCCGGTATCGCCACTCTCACTACTGTTCCTGATTCTGTCTGTCTGGTCCTGATATGTTCTGTTATGGATTCCCTGTGTTTCTAGTACCTGTGTGTATCAGTGTACATCCTCTGGTCTAGTCAGATTTGTAAGGTAGAACTAGAATCATGATAGTTGGGGAAAGGAAGCATTTAAAAACTAAAGGAAAGTTGTATGTATCATCACTGCTACACTGCACCCTGCCTGACTCATCTCCTCCCAGCGATCCTTCTGTAAGGGGATGTTGCTTCACTTAAAGATGGACTTTGAGTCTCCAATCTGTACCACCCCCCTTAGTTACAATGATATAATTTTTAGTTTTTTGATGCCTGATACCTGATCCTTTTGACACCTCATGATCACACAGGCTGGTGTGTTTCTTCCTTATGGGCTTTGTTGCTTCTGAACTAGATTGCCGCTGTTTATTTTCAAGACTTTAAGAACCCAGATACTATATCTTTTGGTAGCCTGGCACCATCAGCTTACTTCACCACTTTTGCTTATGCACACATTTGTCATCAGCAATTGTGTTGGGAAGGTGAGCATCATGGAATGCCAATTTAATAGAACAAAGTGTTCTTACATTGAGGAAGTATTTGAGAGAAGGTTCAAAATCCATCTGTTGGCTTAATACTAACCCTATAAATATATAAATGTAGAGCTATTGTCCCATCATCATATATAAATATATCTACCTATGTACATGCCTGTATTTTGATCTCTATAAATGCCCTTTGCCTCCTATTTCTTTCCTCTGTTTCCTTTTAATTCCCTATTGTCCCACTATCATGCTCTGCCTTCATGTGGGTTTCAGTAATTTCTCTCAGTTACCCTTGATCAATCCCTACCAAACCTCTCACACTCTCCTTGCCACTGATTTTGAATCACTTTTTGTTCCCTTGTCCCTGGTTTGGTCAACACCACCCCCTTTCCCCCTCTTCCCCCTCTCCCATGCCCCCCCAGAACCATCAGTCCTATTCTTTTCTCCTACAGACTGTCCATCCAGCCTATCTTATCTAGATAAACCTGCAGAATTAATAATATGCACTCCTAAAAAAGGCATAGCAACATGAAGCAACAAAAGAAGACAAAGTGATGACAACAAAAATATCAATGTCCAGAAAAAAATCTATAAATAAGTAAAATAATAATAATAATAATAAAAACCTGTGAATAATTCAAGGTCTGCTCTAGGAGGGTCCTCCAATTGAATCTGATGGGGTGCCATTTTCTGACCCCAAAGTATATCATTGACACTCTGCTCACCCCGCTGCTCTGCTGCACTCACTTAGTGTTTTGCCATAGTGTGTGGGATCAGACTAGGTACAATCATGACCCTGTGTGTCCAGTGTTGTGAGATGCTGAGTTTTATAGTGGGGCTGACCATAGGGTCCTCTCTGTGCACTGGATGTTCTGAGCAGGGATATCATTCTCAAGCTTGGTGAGGGGGGCAAGGAGGAGTACATGAACCAAATTATTATATACACTTTTAATTAATGTAAAAAATGTGAATTATCAGTATAAAGGGTGATCAGTGCTAAATTGGAAAAATGGAAAGATTAGGTTAAGGAAGCTTAGGGATGGGAAGAAGAGGATAAACTTCAATAATACAAAACAGAGGACCGTGCACCTTCCCTGAGAAGGTGATATTGAATAAAGACAACAAATACTAAGCATTAGACAAGGTACAATCCAGAGAAACACTTTTCATGAGGAGGAAACAGTAGGCAAAGGTTCAAAAGCAGGAGGGGGTCCGACGTGGCCAATGTTGCTGCAACAACATGAAAAAGAATGCTATCAGAGGGGAGCAGAGCAACCAGATTCAGCTTACCTTTAAGAATGAATGTTGAATCTACTCATCTGTGAAGCACAAAAATGGATACGATGACTATTACAGTAATCTAGAGAGAGAAGATATGGGTAGCAGTGGAGATGACAAAAGAAGTGGTCAGACTGCGGGCTTGGAAGGCAGAGCTTAGCATGTTTCCTTGAAGGATGTGAGGAGGCATTGTCTAGAGATGTCTCCAAGCATTTTGGACTCAGCAACTGTGCACATTAAAGGAGCCGCCAACTAAAACAAGAAAGCTGTGTGGTCAGCACAAGTTTTAGAAATAATGCTTTGAGTTTGGAACACGTTGAGTTAAAAGATATCTTAGACACCAATTATGGGTTAAACTGTGCCTTCATCAAGAAACATGATGGACTCCAAAAAAAGAGAGTGAATTTTTTCCACAAACTTTTTGAAGTCCCATCAGAGATACTATAAATCCTAATCTCTACACTCAAAGCAGGTGCTTGAATGGTATAGGGTTGGGCTGCTAACCACAGGTCAGTGGTTCAAACATGCCAGTCCTTCTCAAAAGAAGATAAAGGGATTTCTGCTTATATAAAGAATCACTGTCTTAGAAACCTATGGGAGTAGTTCCATGTCTTATAGGGTTGCTCTAAGGGCAACAGTATTCTGTCCTGTAGGGTACATCACCGGACATCCCGCTTTTTAACAATCTAACAACATCCTGTGGCATTTTAAAATTAAAATAAATATATTACAATGCTAGTTTAGTGCTCTATGAAATTTTTTGTTGTTCCATATAGGACAAATTTCTAATCAAGAACCTGCTGCTCACCAGATGATGGAGTGTGAGCTAAGCACGGACTGAGACCAAAAAAAAAGAAAACCTGCTGCCTGCCCCTGCCTCTCCACCCCACCCCCACCCCCCAGGTCAATCGTGTCCCACTTGGTATCACACCTAAAATCTGGTCACTTTACTCTAGGGTCAGCTCAGTGGCTATGAGTTTGGATTTTTACACCCCAAAATGCACCCTCATCCAATCAATTCTGACTCATCGCAACCTTGTACAGGGTTCGCAAGACTGTCTATCTCGGAGCAGACAGACTTGAACTACCAACCTTTAGATAAACAAGCCAACACTCACCCAACTTCTGAATTAATATTCTTTGTTCTGGTAATGAGAAATTTTTAGTTTAAGTTGTGTCTTAAGTTTTTTTGTTTTTTTTTTTTAATATAAGAGATAGACTAAGCAAAGCAGTCAGTAAAGATGGGTGAAGAAAGATGAGCGTCACACAGGAGCAGAAGTTCAGAGACAAAGACCCTCCCGCAGAGGCCCCTCTAGGAGAGCACTCCACTAGAGCTGACAGCCCGGAGCTACTCTGTCTCCTCAGGTGAGAAAATAAAATTCTGTTTGTTAAAGCCACTCACTTATGGTATTTGTGTGATAGAAATAGATAGCTAAGACAAGATCTGGGTGGAGACCAGGAGCAGTTAAGATAGGTCAGGGCTAAAGGTATACATACAGTAGTCATCAGCATGAAAGTGGTGTATGAAACGGTAAGCCTAGATAGAATTTCAAGAAGGATTGGGAAGCCCTGGAGTCAGCGGACATTAAAGCTGGAAGTGGAAGAGGCACCAAATATGGTCAGAAGCAGTCCAGGGAAGTAGGAGGAGAGAGAAAAATGGGGTCCAGGAATCCCAGGGAAACAAATACATCAAGGAATGAGAATCATCAGGAGACCAGTGCTGCCAAGACCAGGGAAGACATTTGACCTTAGATCTGAGCAACCTGGAAGCCATGAGTGACCTTGACAAAAGCAGTTTCTATTAAGAATAGTTGAGTGGGTCCTTACTTTTCCAAGTATATAATAGAGTCCAGTAAAACTCTCCAAGCAAGGGATCAGGAAAGTTGGAAACAAGAAACTCTTTGAGGGAGTTTTGCAACAAAGATTAACAGTAACAACCACAGGAGCAGTCGTAGGGAGAGGTCAAGAGAAAGCTTTTTTATAAAATGGTAAAAGTACATTTATATTTTCTGGAGATGACTGAAGGGGAAAAACAACTGATTTGGTGTAGGACCAATTTGAGGGTTCAGGTGCCCAATTCAGGGGTGATATGTGCCTAGATGGAGTCTCTGGGTGGTGGACACTGCTAACCAGCTCAGCTGCTAACCAAACAGTTTGAGGTTCAAGACCATCAGACTTGCCTCTGAAGAAAGACCTGGCAATCTACTTTGGAATAGTTCAGGCACAGAAAGCCATGTGCAGCACAGTTTGACCTTGAACCATCAGTCAGGATCAAATTGTTGGGAACTGTTGTGTGGACACATACACGGGGTATGTGTGCCTGGGAAAACTATTTATTGACGGTTTTCTCAGTGAAATGGGAAAGTCAATTTTCAGCTGACTATGAAGATGGCGAAGAGGATTTGGTGATTTGAGGAGAGCAAAACATCAGGAAGTGGAGTAGAGTAAGTTGGCAGTTCTGGTGGTAGTGTCGTCATTATGAGAGGGCTAGTAACCATCAGGTTAGCGTTCGAAACCACCAGCTCTCAGTGGGGGAAAGACTCCCTACCCCCATAAAAAGTTACAGCTTCAAAAACCCACAGGGGCAGTTCTGCGCTGTCCCACAGGGTCACTATGAGTCAGTATGAACTCATTGGCAGTGAATTTGGGTGTTTGATGGGGACTCCTTAGCCATGGTAAAACTTTTACAAAATTATTGGACTATAACCAAAACCAAAACAGTTCAAAACCACCAGCTTTTCTACGGAAGGAAACTGTGGCAATTTACAGCCTGGGAAGCCCTGGGAAGTAACTCTACTCTGCCTCATGGTCCCTGTGCATTGGAATTGATTGGTCAGCAGTGGGTTGGTTTGGGGACATTGTTTAGGGAACCACTTGAGGTGAGGATTTGAAATAGGGATCATACTAAGAGGTAGGCTCTGTGGGAGGGGTAGAAGAATCCACACCCTCTGTCCTTTGACTTAGTTTTTTAATCTTCTTCGGTATCTCTAATAGTCTAATCAAATATCTCCCCACCTTAAAAAACATTCCAAGATTTCTGAGTGCCTTCAAGGCAAAATCTAAAGCCCTACCTTCCCAGTCTGGCTACACCCTCCAGTTCTCGCCAGACTCCCCCTAAACCAAACCATTTGGACTGCTGGCTTTTGAAAATTCAAAGGCTATGACATATGAACTTCCATATGAAACTTCCAGAATTTACAAAATATAGCAGCCTACTTAGTCCTTTTAGGAGCCCTGATAGTGTAGTGGTTATGCATTGGGTTGCTAACCACAAACTCAGCAGTTCAATACCATCAGGCACTCCAGATGAGGAAGAAAAGACCTTCTAGTCCTATAGAGTTACACACTCAGAATCGCACAGGGCCAGTTCTACCCTGTCTTCTGGGGTTGTTCTGTAGGCTCTCTGTAGTCATTCTATAGGACAGCGATGAGGCCAATAAAGACTTACAGCTTCAGAAACCCAAAGGAGCAGTCCTACCCTGCTCAATAGGGCCACTATGAATCAGAATCAACTTGATGGCAGTGGTTTAGCCTACTGAGATGTAGTCAATGAATACAGCCCTCCCATCCATAATTCCTAATGAGATGTATTATTCTGTATTATTATTATGTTTGTGGCTTTGATCCTATTTTGGAAGGAGTAGTTCCCTGCTATATTAATGTGCAGAATTAGTTAAATTAATTTCTAACCTCAGGAGAGGATATGAACCAAGTCACGCCTATTATAGCCACATGGGTATCTTTCCAAAACACACTGCCACCAAATAGATTCTGACTCATAGCAGACAAGGTGTATCTTTGGCTGTGGGTTTCCAAGATTGTGACCCCGTATGAGATTGGAAAGCCTTGACTTTCTCTCCTTGGGAGGCTGGTGGTTTCGAACTCCTGGCCTAGCTTAGCCACTACACCATGGACAATTTTCTTTACTAGAGTACATGACTTAAGATACCATTCTTGATTTTCTTCGAGGGTATGGTCCACTAAAGGACAAAAGCCACAACTCTATCTGAGACATTCCATTGCATTTAAAAGCCACCTCAGAGAAAGAAATTTCCTGACCATTGTAATAGCATTTTCCAGATCTCTGTCTGAAGTCATAAAGGCTAAGACCAGAGGCACCACAGACTCAGATAAACAGCAGGGAAAATATGGGATAACTTCGCATCTGACTCAAGATTATAGAACACTGAGGCTGCACAACGGGTGGACTGGGCTCCTGGCCTGATGTGGCAGCAACAAAGGGAGCACATGTCTAAGATGCTGAGGACTCGAGGGAGACACTGCTGACCGAAGAGAAGTGTGGCAGTGGACCAACAGTTGGATCCCTTCTGTTTACTGACCCTAACTTGCAGTAACCGATCAACTTCTCGAATCAACACCCTTAATTGGGAGTAAGATCTGTGAGTTCTGTGTAGCCTTTGCAATGAATTATTGAACCCAACAGAGAAGAAGAGTGCCATGGGAGGAACGGTTGGTGTCAGGACAGGGGAAAAAGGAAGGAGCCAGCTATGCATGTTCAATCCCTGCCTCTTGGCCATAGTGAAGCCAGAATTCAAATATGACTACCTTCCATGCTTTGTACTGCATTTACCCCTTTAGTGCACAATACACTTCATAAAACCCTTTGTACTTTACGATGAGACATAACTATGAGAAAGACTATGTTATTAATGTCAATGAGGCATTTGGTGACTCATTGAAACTCACAGCCTGCCAGCAAGGAGCAACCCAGTTTATGCCTGAAGCATCACACTTTTCAGCTGGAGGGTACTTTCTCCCATGTCTCTCACACGCGCCTTGCCCAGAAGAAACACAAACATAGACTATATAAATCCATGCCTCCTTTTCCAAGCACTAAAACTGTACAAATCTAGCCCTGGTGGTGCAATGGTCAAGCACTCCGCTTGCAACCAAAATATCAGTGGTCAGCCCAGCACTTAGCCCTCTATAATTAAGAGGTAGTTTCCCAGCCTTTTCTTCCCAATTTGCTGGTCAGGAACTCTTTCTCCTGGGAGATTTTTCTGAACAGAGATAACATTCCTCCCAGCATCCAGTCTTTATCTTCCTGATTATATTTACATAAGATTAGTGAAAAGTATCTTTGGCATGTCTCTATCTAGATTTTATCCATTTACAAAAAGCCTACTGGACTGGAGTCCTGGGTTGAGGCCAATTGTTAAGATACTCAGCGATGGACAAAAAAGTTGAGGGTTTGGCTCCTCCCAGAAGCAGCTGAGAAGGAAGATGTGGCAATCTGCTTCTGAGGAATCAGCCCCTGAAAGCCCTGGGGTGGGGGTACGGGGGGGGGCGGGGAGGGGGGTACGGGGGGGAGGCGGTTGTGCTCTCAGACACATGGGACCCAGCAGTCTCTGTGGCCTGGAATAGTGTGTGTTCTCTGCCAGGTTGGTTTTAAACACTGCCTCGATTAGCTTAATTTGAGGTCAGACTCCAAACAACTAAAACAAAAACTGCGACTGAGTCCATTCTACGCACATGGACCCCCATGTGAGCTGTTGAGATGTAACTACTTACAGGAATAAAAAATGCAATCTTTCACCTGAGGAGGAGGACCTGCTGGTGGTTTGAACTGCCAGTGATGTGGACGGTGAGCAGCCCAACTTGGAGTCACTGCACCGCCAAGACTGCTGAGGTCCGACATTAGACCTGAAAAAAATCATCCAAATTCTGGGTCTATGGATGCGTGCAGGGACTTGAAACTACTGGGGCTCAGCCATTTGTAGATGAATACACTGAGGTCCCAAAGAAAATAGAGCCCGAGACTCACGGAAGTGCCTTGGGGAAGACACCTATGTGAAAGCTAGGTTTCGCTATTCCCGGTCTACTTTTCTTGCCACTCAACCAATATGATCTCCACAAATATTTATTAAACACCATCATGCTAAGTCAATAAAACATACCTAGTCTCTGCCCTTAGGAAAAGTAAGGGCACAAACTGTCACCTTCAAAATGAAGGACATGAAACTACCTTGTACCTTCATATAAAATTTATATGCACTTTCAGATGTTAATAACATGTCTGGTTGAGTTAGTTATGCTTTATAGTTGTGTGAGATAAGGAGGCTAGAAGGTGGAATATGCCGCAGGATTTTTTTCTCACTCAGCTAAAGGATTTTTAGCTTACATAAAGCAGTTGTTTGCTAAGGAATTATAAGCCATCCCTTCTCTTTTTCTTTTTAAACAATTTATATTGTCTACTTAAAGGCATTTGATGACTCCATCTCAGACTTGTTTGGGGCCAAAATTTCACTTTTAACAAGATACCCCCTGTGGCATCATCGCAGGAAGGTGAGACCTTATCCCGACATCTATTTTCAGGAAGGTGAGTGGATCTGAGAGTTAAACAGGGCTCCTCAAATTTTTCAAACAGGGGACCAGTTCCCTGTTCCTCAGACCATTGGAGGGCCAGACTATAGCTTAAAAAAAAAACTCTGAAAAATTCACTGTGGTCTGTGATGAGTCAGCTGCTAAGCAGGACAGCAGTGGCAGCAAAAACACCCAGCAGGCTGGATAAGTGTCCTGGGGGGTTGGGGGGTGGAATGTGGCCAGAGGGCCATAGTTTGAGGAACCCTGGTTGAGAGCATTTGGCTTTTACCAGATGGGGACAAGGGGTGGGGCATTCTCTGTGTTCCCATACCAATAATACCACAGAATCCTGGGCCCCAACTTGAACTGACTCTGCTAATAGCACCGATACAATATCTGCATTGTGCTCTGCTGAAATCCTTGTCAAGACCTTGGTGTTGATAGTGGGTGCTGTGGCTTCAAAGGTGGTCAAATCAATTTGCTAATGAAATATGTGGACAAAAAAAATCAACATTTTATTGAGACGCTGACATGGAATGATCTACAAGAAATATGAAGTGAAATAAAGCAAATTCGCAAGATAGTGTATTTAATAGGAACCCAGTGTATGTGTATGTATGTGTGTCTATGTGGGAAAATGTCATGAGAAAAGAATTTCTCTGGTAAAGAAGAAACAGTCACAGTGAAATGGCTAAGCACTTGGCTCCTAGAAAGTTAGTAGTTGAAGCACCCCCTGCAGATCTTTGGGGAAAAGATATGCTGATCCACTCCTGTGAAGATTTTAGCTTAGACAACGCTAAGAGAGCAATTCTATTTTGTCACATTTGGTCACCATGAGTCAAATGGTACATACCAAAATTAGTATGGAGATAAACAATAACAAGAAAACCCCAACTGGTTACTGTCATACAGTCTATTTCAACTCAGAAACCCAGGAGGACATAATAGAACTGTCCCATGGGGTTTCTTAAGCTGCAAATCTTTGCAGAAGCAGATTTGCCACATCTTTCACCTCAGAGCAGTTGGTAGCTTAGAACAACCAACTTCTGGGTTAGGAGCTGAATGCTCAATGTTGAAAATTAAAAGGATTTTAATCTAGGGCTATATGTATCATTTGAGTATTTTACAGTAATATATAAATCACTGCTTAATGTATGAAAATTTTGTTAACAAACAAATAAGAAATCAAACAAGCAAGGCTAAGACTGCGTTTTACAAAAGTAGATGTTCTTTTACATTTACACGATCTATTACTACAGGGCCTAGTTGCAGCAATTCTTCCCTTTGTTTTCAGGGAGCAGAGAGCAGGAAAGTGACTTAAATTGCTTAATACTTTGCTCCAACACCACCATGCTTTGAGAAGTGGAGAAGACTATATTGTGATGCTTTACTGAACACCCAAGTGCATACTCTCTAAAATACATGTGTCTATAGGATAGGAAATATATCAGGTTGCTATCTACTTGTTTGGGGAACTACCATTAGAATCTGTCAACTGTGTCACATCATCCATTCATCCTATCAGTATTTAATGAGTGTCTTTTGAGACGTAGTGATTTATACATTGGGTTGCTAATTGCAAGGTCAGAAGTTCAAAACCACTAGCCATGCTGAGGGAGAAAGATGAGGCTTTCTGCTCCAGTAAAGATTTACAGTTCAGGAAAGCTTATGAGACCATTCAGCTCTGGTCTACAGGGTAGACTTGAGTCAAAATTAGCTCAGAACAGAGTTGAATGTGCCCAAAGGAGCTCTGGTGGCACTGTGGGATAAGCATTGAGTCGCTAACTACAAGGTTGGCAGTACAAACTTCCAACAGGTCTGAGGGAAAAGATGAAGGTGACTACTCTCATAAAGTCTTAGAACCCATATAATAGTCACTGTGAGTCAGACTCAATAGAGTCAGTTTGGGTTTGGTGTTTTTGTGTGCCAGGCTATCTTATGAGACCCATTTGGAATTTTATAAGAAATTAGGTAGACAGAAAGGTATAAATTAGTATCTTCCAGAAAAATAAAAAGAAAGATATTTTAAAAATCATTTTCTTTATCATCCAAAATCTAGTACGCATGTCTACTACAATTCTCATTGCTATTTATTGTAATCATTCATCTGGACATCAGGCTGCCCAGTTAGATAAAGACTTTCTTGAAAAAATATGAATCTTTATATTCATGGTGTTGTAGCTCATCTTGCATTTATACAAAGGAGTTTTTAAAGATTTGTGGAAAATGGAATTAAGGGATAATGGATTTGTCCGTGAACTTTTGATAGCTCTTCATTTACTCATTCTGTCAGTCTTGAAATTCTTATTTAACAGCGATAATGTGTCAGCTGTTACACAAGGTCCCTGGGATACAGCCTGAAGGGGAGTGTTCACTTTCTAGTTGTGGAGCAGAGAAGACAGACCGGAAAGAGATGAATGAAAGGAAGAAATTGGGCTGATGATAGACTGGAAGCTATTTCAGGGAGGGAAATCAGGCAAAGCTGTTAGATGACATCCATGGTAAGAACCTAAAATGTGGTGTGACCTGAAAGGCAAGAACAAGGAAGCTCTGAAAAGAAAAAAAAAAAAAGCCAAACTCACTGCCGTGGAGTCAATGAGGACTCACAGCAACCTCTTGTGGGTTTCCAAGGCTGTAACTGTTTATGGAAGTACAAAGCCCAGTCTTTCTCCTGCAGAGCTGCGTGTGGGTTCAGACTGCTGATCATGCCAACGGTAGCCCAGCATGTGACCAACCACAGCACCAGCAGGGCTCCTTACGCTGCAAAGGGAATTTTCTAATACATCAGGAATAGCCACAGAATGAAACGATATTGGAACCAGAAATAACTTGATCTGCTTATGGTAGTGACATAATCTGTTGCCAATTAAAGATTTAGGAGTAAAGAGATGAGTTTAGCCTGTCAATCAGGTCACAGCTTGAGGACCTCATCTGGTGGAACAAATAAAATAAATTGGGACACAAGACCACTCTCTATGAGATATTACTGAGGAAGAGCATGCTGGAGCTATGCTGATGCAGACAGAGCCCCTGAAGCAAGAGGAGCCATGTGGAGACCCCTGCCAGCACTGAGACACTTCTACCGCCACTGGATCCACAAGTCTTTCCACCCACTGGCCTAGGATCTTCCTGCATTTGGCATTATTGCATGGCTGTGAGAGTCTAAGGAGGAATTTATGGACTCTTTTTGTACATATGGACTTATGGACTTGACCTGGACTGGGTTGGGATGCTTTCACAATGTTCAATCGTTCTTGTATATAAAGCTCTTTCTTATATGCATATGCATGTTTGTGCATTTGTTCCTCTAGTCTATCCATGCTAACACACTGCCCTAGGAACAAGAAGGTCTGTGTGGCTTGAACAGAATGAACAAGGAGAGGTTGGCAACTCAAAAGTCCTATTCCATGGGAAGCGCTGTAAAGGTCTTAAATAATGGTGTGATTTGGGCTGATGGAAACCTTGAAAATAGTTTTTGAAGATAATAACTATACATAGGCTGCTACAATGAGAGGGAAACAGAAGTAGACTAGGGTGATGCCAATAAGAAGCAGGTTTTAGATGGATACGTAAGTGAATTATAGCTCAGTTACACGGACACAGGGTTTATGGGAATCATTTGACTTGAGTTTTCTGCTTATATAGGTCATTGAATAAATTTTTTAAAATCTATTTTGAGTTAGAAGAAAATTTCCAGAATAGAAAATTCTGTTTTCTAAAATTACTTCCCTGAAAAAGATAGCATGCATTTAGTTATAGGATTACTGATATGTTAGGTTGTCATAAGTGTTATTCTCCTATAGACATATTACTTCAGGCAGGATCATTCCCTAGGACACAGTAATTCCATACCAAGAGTTCCAGATGCTGGTTATTCACAGATGAGCATGGGTTTGAAATGGGAAGAACAATATAAATATCTATTCATAGCAAAAAGTTTCAACAAATTAAGCACATTTGTTCTTCTTAATTCTATATACCCCCAAACCAAACTCATTGCCACCAAGTCGATTCCAACTTATTGGGACCCTATCACAAAGAGTAGAACTGCCTCTGAGGGTTTCCCATGCTGTAAATCTTTATGGGAGTAGCGGACCTCATCTCTCCCCCATGGAGCAGCAAGTGGTTTCAAACTGCTGGCTATGTGGTTAGCCACCCAGTGCGTAACCCACCATATCACGTGAATCAATGTTGCTTTAGGGCATACAGAAAAGTAAGTAACAACGTGTGCCTGTCAGGGGTGGGGAGACATAGAGAATGATCTCGAACTGTGCTTCCTCATATTGAAAGTATTGTCCACATGTAGCTGTTCAGCTCTCAAAATGTTGCACTCATGAGAGTTGAGATGTGTTATAAATATAAAATACACACCGAATTTTTCAGACTCAGAATGAAAACTAGATGTTAGCTATGTCAAGCACCATTTCTATATTTATTCTATGTTCCAACAACAATAATTTAGATGTATTCATAAGATAAAATACATTAATTAGATGAACTCTACTATTTTGTTTTGTTTTTGTAAATATGATTCGTTGGCATTTTGAAGATTAACAATATTTCTTAGGTGCTGGTAAATCAGAGTAATAGCTGGTAAATCAGAGTGATAGCACTGATTGCTCCAGGGTGGAGGATTGAAGGGATGGGGACTTTCAGCAATAACTTACACTCTTACATTATTCTGTCTTAAAAATAATCATTCTAAATTTTTTAAATGACTAATGGGCATCTAATTATTGCCTATATTTAGTTAACCGTAGTATACCCATGATTACTTTTTCAGTTTTGATGTATGTACCATGGTTCTGCAAGTTGCTCATATTTGAGGAGACTGGGTAGAGGATGTACAAGATCTCTATACTGTTTAGCAACCATCCTGTAAATATAATATTTGTTCCAAATTATAAGTTGGAAAAATAACCATACATGAAGAAACAAGCTAACTAACCAGCAACCAAAAAGATGTGTCTTTCTGTTTAGATGATTCATTCAGGATCCCAACATACTGTAAAACAGGAAGCCCCCTTGGAAAAGTCCACATTCACTCAGAAGAAGGCAGAGAGGAAAACTAAAGATGACCTGATGGTGTCATGGTGGTGTTAACTGCTCAGCCGATAACAAGCAGATCTTCTATGAAAAACCACTAGTGGTTCTGTGGGAGAAAGAGGTGGCAGTTGCTTCTATAAAGATACAGCCGTGGACACCTTATGGGGGAGTTCTACTAGGTTATACACATAAGAATCACTGGAGGATCTATCAGACTTATTAAATGTAGATCTTAATTCATCATATCTGGCATGGAATGAACTAATTCACAGCCCAATCCTATTCTAAAACCTCTAAATAGCTGCTTCTGAGTTGGACAATGAGATGCCCATCCACATTCCATTTTCAATACTCAAGAGAACCAATTACTTTCAGATAATGAAGAAGTTGCTCTGTTGCCTCAGAAAGTCCCTCCAAAATCATTTGGCAGACACAGTCCACAGTTCTGAGAAAGAACAACAAGAACATAAATGAAGTGGTACAATCGGATAGCACCAGATTCCAGACTTAGAAGGGGACAACCCAGCGTTCAGGGCTGCTGTTCAGTGCTGACATAGTTGTAATACTCATTTGCATCCTCAATTTCATAGACGTTCTCCTCAATGGTGTAGACATTTTCCTCTGAGCGAATCCCCTCTGCTGCTGCATTTGCTAACCCTGAAGGAGGGCGGTCAGCCAAGGAGACGAGTCTGTGGAATAAGATATTGCAGTCCATTTAGCAATTTCTGAAGCAAGAGAATTCAGAAATAAGCTTTTCTGAAGAGATAGAAGTCATAGGCAGTAGGTGAGTTATAGTTGAAACCTGAGAAGGGGGAACCATCACATTGTAATTAAATTATTTGAGGAGCAATTGGTGAAATTCAATTTTAATTTTTAGGTATTAAAAAATGGTCCTGGCTTAGCTGAGCCCCGGTGGCGCAGTGCTTGTGTGGGGTACTGCGGCCCACAGGGTTGACAGTTCAAATCCAGCAGCAGCTCTCCAGGAACAAGGATGGACTTCCTGCTCGCACCAGGGCAGGGATGCGAAGAGAAAAAAAAATGGTCCTGACTTATCTAAGAGACTATCTTTGTCAGAGATGTGATTTGAAATGTTTAGGTGACTCAGCAAGATGTTTGCCACGTCCTTATAAATGATTCACAAAATAATTACATAAACAATTACAAAAACAGATAAAGCATCTATATTAAAATGTTAAATGGAGAGCTTGGGTGAAGTGTTTCAATATGCCTTGCATTGTGATTTTAATTCTTGTTCATGCTTCAACAATTTTGAAATAAAGAATCAAAAAGATTTGAGGTGAAATGTTGCCTAAGTCATTTATTCACCATATGAGTTGGGTAAATTAGGTTTGTTTCCTTATTCATTCAAGAAGTATTTTATTCATTTACTCAGGAATTTTTATTCATTCAAGAACTATACAGCTATGAAAGCCAGCCGGGGACTTAGCAGTGAATAATTCACTGCCAATTTACTGCCGTAAAGTTAATGGTGACTCATCATAACCCCCTGTGGGTTTCTGAGACTGTAAGTGTCTCATACTCTAACTGCTCACCGAAGTAGAAAGTCCAGTCTTTCTCACAAGGACCTGCTGCTGGTTTTGCACTGCCAGCCATGTGAATCTTTACCACAACACACCAGGACTCCTTTAGCATGTGGAAAACACACAAATTTCCAACAAAATCTCCCACCTAGTTCACACACACACACACACACACACACTCATGTTAAAACAATTCCACAAAAGTATCACTAAGCTTTGTGTCTTAAAGTCTTATTCTGTTATGTGTGAATAATAATGCTGCTGGGAGGGACTTGTACTTATTTTATCATCAAATATGTGCCAAGACAGTAGACAAATTCCTAATTTTCTGTTGAAGTTAAAAATTATAGAAAATTATGAGATTGGGAAGATATATTTTTTTCTTGAATATGCTTTTTTATTATTTGAAGAGCTTCTTATAAATATAGCAGATTTCAATGTTCAAGCTCTAATAAAGAAGCTGACATCAATAATCTGAAACCATCTTTTGTTTGACATTCTTAATGCAGACTTTTTGTCTTCATAATTTTAATTCATTTTCTTTAGTCTCCAAATAAAAATTATTAGTGGTCTGGGTAGCATTCAACAGACTCACCAGATCCATTGTTCTTGAGTCAATTCTGACTCCAATTCTACCACAGTCCCTTGCCAATGTGGCACCTGTACACAATTCTTTAGTCACATACAATTTCCAGACATTAATGAAATCACACTTACACCTAATGTCATACATCTACCATGCATATAAATGAAAACATTCTGAATCTAATTGTACATGGTATACTGTGCATGAACAATGGAAAGAAAATCAATAAGCACATATAAAGATAAAGAATAAAGCCTGGAAATCACAAATCTTGCTTTTGCAATTGATCATGTTTGTAACTGATAGGTAGGACTACCTTATTCTACTATCCATTTTGTATTATCCTTTAGTTAGAACATCCAAGCATTTTATCTTGAGCCATGGGGTTCTTTATTTAACGAACGGTCTTTTGTTCCTTTTTTTTCTTTGAACTATATTGCATTACACTCCAGTACTGATTATCATTAAAAATTTAGAGAAAACTATGTAAGTCATGTTTCACTAGTTTGCACTTACATACTTTGGACATGTCAGGAAAAAACTTTTTTTTTCTCACGTTATATTACATTATACCCATGTACTGGTTCTCTCTAAAATTCAATGAAAAATTCTATAAGCCATACCTTCCATATTTAGGACATGTTACAATGAGAAACCAGTCCCTAGGAAAAGACATCATGTTTGATCAAGGAACCGGGCAGTGGAAAAAAGGAAGGCCTTCAAGGAGACAGATTGACACCATGACTACAATGACCTCAAGCATAGGAACAATTGTGAGGATGGTGGGAGACAAGTGTTTCATTCTGTTGTGCATACGATGCTGTAGGTTGATACCAGGCCGATGGCACTTAACAACAACATGCTTATTTGGAATAGATGTGTCTGTACGTGTGTGAGTGTGTGTATTCAGGAATGAAGACTAAAGACAGGCACATAATAGACCAGTAGTTCTCAATCCTGGTTACACATTTGAACCCCTGGACAGCTTTTATTAATTCACCTGTTCCTCATCCCCAGAGAATCTGATGTAATTGTTCTGGGAAGGCCTGGCATTGAGATCATACATGTCCTAGGTCAGGAGTCGGCAAACTCTTGAGACCAAAGAGTCAATCTGGCGCCTCCAAACAACTTAAAATCACTCAAGAGCCTTAAATATGTTTTTCCAAACAAATGAAATAGTAACTTTGAAATGTTTTCGATGTTACTTCAGAGCCGCGTGTTCACACTGAAAGAGCCACATTTGGCTCTCAAGCCGCAGATTGCAGACCACAGTCCTAGGTGATTCTCTAAGAGGTCTTGGGGTGTAGTGATTGGGCTGCAAATCACAAGGTCAGCAGTAAGAAACCACGAGTAACACCTCAAAAGAAAGGGGAGATTTTCTGTTCCCATAAAGAGTCGCTGTCTCAGAAACCCACAGGGGCAATTCCACCCTGGCCTAGAGAGTTCCTGTGAATCAGCAGTGCCGTGATGACAGTGAGAGAGCGAGTATGTTGAATTGACCACTTTGACCTAGCTCCAGGGGGGACTCCTGCTGAGACTTTGCATACCGACTTCACCCAGACATACAGAATTAGAATCTACAGTTCATCTACCTCCTCTGGTGATTCTTACAGATCCTTGGCACTTCTTAGGGCTACATGATTTGTTAAACTTTCTATTCTAATTCAATATATGTGGGTGCAAATGCAAATATCTATTATGGAATCAAGCCACCGATGAGCTGGTTCAAAGTCTTGGTAGAATTTGCATTTGTAACCTATGGCTTGGCAAAATGGAAATACAAGCTCTTTGCAAGATAGCTCAGGGCAAAGAATAGGAGTCTTCAAGACTTCAAACTTTCCCACCTGTAATCTTACCTTGAATTCTGCAACTCTTCTTTCTTATGAAAATACGCTAGAGAAAAGGGGAAAGAAAATACATAAAAATACTTTCATAGCCCTCTGAATAAATAAAATAGACTTACTAGAGAGAAACGTTGTTTTAGAAGCTCTGATCTCATCTTACACTGAGTTCAATCTAACTCCAAATGTGTGTTTGGGTTTATTACACGGACCATACAAGTGACAAAGTGATAATGATGAATTTCGTATACTCAACAAGTATTAACAGAGAATCAATTTTGTGTCTGACAGTTTACTGGGCACTGGACAGTTAACAACAAATTATAAATCCTGATCTTGTGAAAATGATGTTCTAGTGTGTTGTTGTCATATTCTGTCAAATTGGTTCTGACTATGTACCACTGAATGCAACCACCCCTAGTCCTGTGTATTGCTCACAAATGCTTTCATGTATGAGCCCACGGGTGCAGATGCTGTGTCAGTCCATCTTGTTCAGGGTCTTCCTCTTTTTTGCTGCCTCTCTGTATGACCAGGCACGATGTCCTTTTCCAGGGATTGGTCTCCCTTGGTTAAAGAAGTCCTAGTGTTACAGTAATTACTTATTGTGATGTTAACTGCTAGGTCAGTCGTTCAAAACCACAAATGCTCCTCCAGGGAAAGATGAGGCTTCCACTTCCATAAAGAGTTACAATCTCATCTCAGCTGAGCCCCGGTGGCGTAGTGGTTGTGTAAGGAACTGTGGCCCACTGGGTTGGTGGTTCAAATCCAGCAGCAGCTCTCCAGGAGCAAGACTGGGCCTCCTACTCCCACCAGAGGGCAGTGATGCAAAAAAAAAAAGAGAGAATAAAAATAAATACATAAAAATTTTTAAAAAAAGAGTTATAGTCTCAGAAATCCATGGCGGCATCTCTCCCATGTCTATATGCTCGCTGTGAGTTGGATGAACTCAGTGCTAGTGAGGGAGGTCTTTCCTGAGACGATGCCAGTAAGTCTCCATTCTTATGTCTATGAAGCACTCTGGCTGTATCTCTTCCAAGCCATTTTTTTCTGGCATAGGAGGCATATATTTTTCTTTTTTCTTTTTTCTTTTATTTAGCTCAATCATTTTTATTTCAAGTACATCTTGAAAATCATAAATAGGGTTTTGCCATCAAAACTCAAAACACATGAATCCTCTGAGCTTCAGATTTGACAAGATTTCCAATCAATTGTTCCAATCTAGTCATCATTATTTTACAGGCGTCTGAGACCGAGGAGTTAAACTATTCAATTTGAAAAACACACGTGAGCAATGACTGTCCATGTGCTGATAGGATGAGTTTCTTAAAACAAGCCATAAACTAGAAAGAATAACTTTTGTTAAAGGACCAGCAGTGAGGGAAGAAATATTGAAACATCTTTCAAAAAAGTGTTTATTCATTTTTAAAAAATAACAGAAACAGTGTTTGTCTCTATCATAAAAGAGAAACTTTAAATTCAATGCAAATTTCAGGGGTACACTTTGGTAATATTTATCCCCTCCACACGAGGAGGTATATTTTAAAAACATTTAAAAAACATTTACCAGAAAAAAAAAGATAACTTTATAATAGGGTGTGTTAAGAAGGAAACTAACAAGTCTTTGACATAAGAGTGTGGTCATGGAAAACGTTAAAAGGACATGACCTTTACCAGTGATGAAAGTAGAGAATTAGTCATCCAAGTGAAGAAGCAGGGGGACATTGCAAGTAGACAGATATCCTGATAGAGGACTTGTTGAGGATTTGGCTGAAGCAAGGAAATGAACCAACATAAAGTCTTAATAGCAAATGAGGGTAGATTCTTTTAAAGCATAATCAGGACTATTGATTTTACTCTAAGAACAATAGAGAATCATCAAAGGGTAGATGTATGAACTGATTTTTGTTTTAAGAAAGTGTCACTATTTTGAAAATGGAGATGAATAAAGAAATGAAAAAGAATAAGATATAAAGAAAATGAAAAGGCTAAAATAGATGATTGAAGAAATGAAAAGATAGTGTCTTGGTTTTATACAGGAGAGATATGAAGTAAAAAATAAATTTTGGGTAGATTTAGGAATTGAAAATGGATTGTGTGTTCAAGTATGAAAAGAGAGGATTCAGAATGATCTGATTTGGGGAAAGACCACAGAGAGAGAGAGAGAGGGAAAGAGAGAGAGAGAGAGAGAGCATTTAGGTTTAGGAGAGTTAAATATAGTATCTCACACTCAATTTTGGACATGGTTAATATATGTGGCATCTAAATGGAGATGTAGGTTAGACAATTGAATAAGCAGTATTAACACCCGATGACCTTTGTGATCATACATTTGAAGTGAACTGGCACCACTTAACAAATAGGAACTAAAGTGAATAGTTAAGGAGATTATGTGTTCAGGTGTTTTGGAGGAGAAAAGCACTCCAAGTTAATTTTTAATTTTTTGTATGTCCCTGTTTGTTGTGTTTATGTTATTGTTGAGCTTCTTTGTTCATTTAAAATAAAACTAATTCAAAAGCTATTAGAAAATGAACATATTTTTCTCTGTAATCTAAAAGAAAAGCCAGTAATTATTATTATTTTTGTGGGCATCACTGCCCTCTGGTAGGAGTGGGAGGCCAGCCTTGCTCCTGAAGACCTGCTGCTGGATTTGAACCACCAAACCAGTGGGCCGCAGTCCCGCACTCAACCACTATGCCACTGGGGCTCAGCCCACTAATTATTTTTTTTAAGGAAATGAAAAACACAGTAGTTGCATTTTTGCTGTTAATTTTTTCATTTTCTCTATCTTAAGGCTATTTATGATGAATGATTTTATATCAAACTTCAGATAAAGTTATGAGAGATTTATAGCTTGGGTGGGAATTGTACCCACCAATCTGACCTAGGGGAAATTCATTTGAAATTGAGTCTTGGTTGGATATCAGGGCACAGCACTATTCCTGAAAACATAATCATAGACCCTAACTTGTTTTCTGTCTCTCTCTGTCTTCCTCTCTTTCTCTCATTTTTAAAATATAAAATTAATGTATGCTGTTGCAAACATACACGAATCAAGTTAACAGAAGAGACAGCAGAGAAGCTCAATATCATAAGCCAAAGCCAGGTTAGGGGCTGATGGTCAAACTGGACATCAATTGCTTATATGCAATTTCAGGTTGAGGCTGAAAAAAAATTAAAACAAGTCCACAAAACCAAAACACAAGCTTGAATATATGTCAACTGAATTGGTAAACATTTCAAGAACAGACTCATTGACTACTAAGCGTAAGACCTGACAAATTATAGAATGACATTGAGAACATCATATAAGAAGGAGGGGATCTCAAAAAGACAGAAAAGAAAACAAAAAAGGCCACAGTGGAAGTCAGAAGAGACTCTGAAACTTGCTCTTGATGATAACACAAATGGAAGAGTAGACAAGCTGATCAGAAAATGTCAAAGTTCAGCTTGAGAAGACAAATAAAGCACTATAATTAAATGTGAAAAGAACTAGAATTAAGGCCAAAGAGAAAGATGTCTCCAGCTGAAAGATTTGAAGGAAAAATCCAAGTCTTGATTTGCAATATTGAAAGAGTATATGGGCAAAATATTGAGCAATACAAGAAGCATCAAAAGAAGCTAGAAAGAATGTGCATTCACTGTACAAGGAATTGATTGACCTTCAATCATTTCAAGAGGTGGCTAATGATCAAGAACCAATGGTACTAAAGGAAGAAGTCCAAACTAGTACTAAAAACATTAGCAAACAAAAAGGCAACAGGAATTTATGGAATACCACTTGAAATATTTCAACAAGCTGATGCAAAATTCAAAGCATTCAACAGTATATACCAATAAATTTGGGAGACCGCTACCTGACCAACCAATACACAAGGATAACTTTGATGAAGATAATTCAGAAGTGGTTGGAGCAATACCACGTGTCTGTCCATTTGCTGTCCTGTGGTGGTTTGTACATGGTGCTGTGATGTGGGAAGTTATCCACTGGTATTTCTTTTTTTGGGGGGGTGGGGCGCACGTGGGAGTTACCCAGCGCTACTCCTGAGAGCCACCGCTGGATTGGAACCGCCAAGCTCGTGGGCCGCAGTCCTGCACTCAACCACTTACGCTACGGGGGCTCAGCCCTCCATTGGTATTTCAAAGGCTAACAGGGTCACCCAAAATGAACATGTTTCAGCTGAGCTTCTAGACTAAGAACAGACTCCAAAGAAAAAAATCGCTGTCCACTTCAAAGGAATTAGCCACTAAAAACCTTATGGAAACCAGCAAAACATTGTCAAAGTATTGATAGTGAAAACCTAGTGAATAGGACAAGATGGGAAAAGAACATCTAGTCTTTTGTTCTGCTGTACACAGAGTCATTATGAACCAAATCCAACTCAACAGCCCCTAACAAAGATAGTAACTTGATAGGGAGCTGCCAAAAATTCAAGCCAAATGCAAAAGAGGATGTAGCATGAGGGATGCCATTGCTGACTCAGACATATCTTGGCTAAAAACAGAAACCAGAATGAGGTTTACTTGTGTTTTATTGACTTGAAAAGACATTTGACCGTTTAGATTAGAGCAAACTATGGATAACATACTGACAAATGGGAATTCCAGAACATTTAGTTGTGTCCATGTGGACACAATTTGTACATGAGACAAGAGACGGGTGTGAAAACAGAACAAGGCAATGCTGTAGGATTTAAGTCAGGAAAAGTGTGAGTCACCATTGTATCCTTTCATCTTGAATATTCAATCTGTATGCTGAACCAATAATCTGAGAAGCTGGACTGTAAGAAGTAGAATTCAGCATTAGACTTGGAGGCAGGCTTATTATCAAACTTCAATATGCAAATGACTTGAAACACTTGCTGTTGGAAATCAAACGCTACAACTTTCCACATTGTTGTAGTTACATAATCTAATTATACCAGGGGCTTCAAAAAGCTTGTAGAAAAAAAATGGAATCAAAAGATAATTATTCCAAAAAATTATTCCACTAACTTCTTGAAGTTCTTTCATATCAACAAAAACAAAGGAAATACAGCTCTGCTTTTGTTTATTACTTCACTGTAATAGTTTTAAAGACCCTAAACCCAGACTTTTGCAGCCCTGGGCTAGGGCAGGATACAAGGAGGTAAGGCAGCAAGCCCACAGGCTCTTGGGTTTTTCTGTGGTAAGCCGCAGGGGCTGTGGAGCCTCTCTGCTTCTGCAGCTCAGGTGAAGGGAACAATGGGCAGTGCAGGACAGGCTACAATCCTGCTGCCACCATCAGTTCCTCTGGCCTCCACCAGCAACTCCAGCAGTAACAATGAAGACATCTGCAGGTAAGCTTCCATAAGGTTTGACTATAGTGCTTGAATAATATTTAAATCACATAATTTTCTATTCCAAAAATTACATTATGGATGTTAAATAACGTACACATGCTTAGAAGAATCCTAGAGAAAGTCTCATTGTCTTCCTCCAACAAAAGTAATGGTTAGCTCCAAGTGTGATTGTTTATTTTTCCATTTTCATGTTGTCAACGTGGCAAAGGGGGAGGGAGTGACCCCCTTCAAGGACTCCGAGCTGCTCAGATCCCCCTGCATTCACAGATGGACACTAATCCTGCTACTACCTCTACAACTGGCAGATAAAAGGATAAATGGGTAGGACCTTGCTGTGAAGCACCTGGACACGGTATTTCAAAAGTCTTCAAAAATGTTCATATCATCTGACGCAACAACTCACTTCTTAAGGAAATAATCAGAGCTGCTCATAGACCAGCCAGAATATATTCTAGAATTATTATTTATGCCAAGAAGTTGAGGAAATCTTCAATGTCCATCTCCCAGAAAGTGGAAATAGAAATTTTGACTGAATCACATGCTAGGCAGCAACTGAACTCACAATTTTGAACAATGTTAAGTGGCATGTGAGCAAGAAGGCAGAGTTGTGGTATCTATTTGGGTTTGGTGGATTATGAAGGGAAGAGAGAAGCAACATCTAGCAACTTACATTTGAGGATTACGATGAGAAGCAGAGCCAGTCCAACAGAGATCCCTATTCCGATGAAGACAGCTGTGCGAGTGGTCAATGCAGAGTCTGGTAACTCGTCAAACAACGGGGACCTTTGCTAAACAGACACAAACAGAAATGAAGCAGCAAGTTAGCAAAAAGCAAATGTGCCCTTAGCAATTTTATGCCATGGGGATGGGGCCATCTTGTTCACAGCACCTCAGAGAAAATGTTCATATCCTCTGACTCAACGTCTCAGAGACGTTGAAACCACCATTAATCGACTCCCTTTTACACAAACCTTCAACTGTCTGAAAGAGATTAGCCTCTTGAAGTTAAGAAGGACATAAAATGTCCCCTTTTGTGCTGTGGAAAGAGGAAGTGTTCCCAGTAAAGGAACCACAACATCCCATCACCCACAACCACTGTGACAAAAAATGGGTTCTAGCATGGGGGAGAATGGTCTGAGGTTAGTCTCTTGGGGTAAAATCCCTATTTTCTCAAGTTATTCGAGGCTCCAATCCCAGCTCTGACTTTGTAAAGTGTGGTTAAAATTAAGTGGGGAAAAAATATAAAATACTTAGCACAGAGCCTTGTTTGCGGTAGATGATAGGTCAATGGTAACTATTTTTGCCATTGCTCTAATTAATTCTATAAGTAATTTGATAGCTGAATCAATTAAAAAATACCTTCTGTTTCAAAACTATGTGCTCAGGTCCCTCTTTTACTATAAACAGTAACAGTAAACACTTTTTAAACGTGTTGTACATTATCCATTGTCAGCAACAGAGGTACTTAAGGGGAACGCTTGAAAATAAAGGAAGTATGGGAAGTTGATACTGGGGGCCTAGGTAGAAGGAGGATGTTTTGAGAATGATGATGACAGCAAATGTGGTTTGCATACAATTGATGTATGTATGGATCATGATAAGAGTTGTATGAGCCCCCAGTAAAACGATTAAAAAAAAAAGAGAGAGACAGCCTTTGGTCCAAAAGAGCAAAACGATTAAACTCACAAAATGCTGGTTGCTTGTTGTAAATATACAAATAAAATTTATCTAGTCAAATAAATGCTGGCGTCTAGTTAGAGTCTCAAAGAAAGTATAAGCTTGCTTTCTTATAAGTTCCACTTTTCCTTTGCTCTGGCAATATATATATATGAAAATTGTGGTTAACTGAAGTTGTGCTTTATTTAAATTTAGATATATACATTCTATGCTTAGAATATTCCTCACTTGTATCTTGGTCTACACAAATTAATAAATTTTAAAATACTCGTACTCCCTGGCATAATCAGTAGGATTGCCATCAAGGCAAGAAGAAATACATTCTAGGGAATGGGTGAATCTTTGAAACCATGGCAGTGCTAAATCGAGAAGAGGGACAAAATGATAAGAATTGTTGTTGCTTTGCTTTTTAGCACTTACTCTGTGGCAAACTTACAAATACTAATGAAGCATATGCATATCCTCTACATTTTTAAAATATTTTCTCCCCTTTCTCTTAGGATTTTTGTTTTACCTCATTAATTATGTTAGACTTGCCTATGTACATTTGTATAATTAAGATCCCTCAATACCTGAAAACAAAGATAGATAACACTTCAGAAACAGTAACAGGAGTAATGGTTCCCTGAAGGAACAGGAAGCAAGGGTGGGCAAGGGGGAAGAGGGAGTAGCTGATAGCACTGATGACTGCCTAACTCCACGTCGGGAGAATTGTATGTAAATTGATATATTGGATGGTGTAAGATGTAGAAAAAATAATAACGATAAGTTTTCTTGGGGGAGAGAGAGGAAGAGAGTAAAGGTGAGCTGACCTCAAAGAGTTCAAGAAGAAAGAATTTGTTTTGAAATTCACTGTGGTAGCAATTGTACAATACTCCTTGCTGTGGCTGAAATATGGGATGTTGTGATATCTGTAAGAGCTCCTAACAAAATGATTTCAATAAAGAAGAAGCCTATACAGTTCAAACTGGCATCATCAACATTTTATAGCTGAGGAATGTGAACATAAGGAAGGTTAAGACACTTTCACAAGGTACAGTTGCTTAGGGAGAAAGGCTGGGTTAAGAGGGGCAAGAAACTGCTTACCGTGAAGTTGTTGTCATGAAGGAGTTCCCAAGTCGGTATTTCTGTTGCAAATCAAAAAGAGAAAGAGTAATAGGAGAGTGAAGAATATTTTCTTCTATTAGGTAAAAATAAGTAAATAAATACAAATATTTTAAGACAACTATAATCTATTTGAAACAAATTCCCTTTGAAGAAGATGAGACACACAGATCACTTCTATACCATATTTGTCACAATGACTAGTTAGGAGATCAAAAAAATGTACTATACAGATTGGCTTTCAGATGACCACATTTTCCATCGACAGTGAACCCTTCTTCTGTTTTAAAAAAGAGGGAGACTTCTTCCATGTAGATAAACCAATTTGTGAAAGACTAAAATAAAATATTTATAATCCCCAGAGTACTAATGGCTATAGAAATCCAACACAGACCACACTTTGGCATTATTTTCTGATTGAACTTAGAGAAAGAACTGAAACTCATTGGAAGAAGTTCAACATGTTCTCTTTAGAAGGGAGACAGAAAGTTGTTTTGCCTACAAAATGAAAGCAATAAAAATTATTATAGCTACAATTTGCCATGAGCGCAACATTGTGCTCTACTTTCTAAGTGAACTATCTCACTCAATATCCAAAACAACTATTCCAAAACACTGACCCCATTACACAGGGTAAGAAGCTGAGACTAAGGAAAGCTATGAGACTGACTCAAGGCCATACGGCTTAGTGGGTGATTAAAAATCACTCCAATTTAGGACCCCATGATGCTGATAACTCTACAGACTTTGACAAATTTTACCTCAGTGTCACACCTTGTCACTACTCCTAGGAAGAAAGCTCCCTTGCTCAGCTATAACTCATTGCTTTTCATGCACTTGCCTGCTTCTTTACCTGCTTTTCCTTCAAATAAATACATACTAAACCCTTCCTTCATGCTATAGATGGACATAGCCTCTAACTTCATGGCTATTACATTCCAAAATTGAAAAGCTGTTGTCCAGTGAACACCAGCTTGTGATAAGACTCTGAGTATCAAAGCAAACTGTGCTTTGTATGGTTCTCAATGGCTAGTTTCCCAGAAGTAAATTGCTAGGCTTTTCTTCAAAAGATTCTCTGGTTGACTTGAATGTTGAACTTTTTGGTAGCAACCAAGCTGTTTGCACCCCAGAGACCACTCCAAAAATAAATGGGATGAAAAATTTAGGGTGTCAACTGTGGGGAATTGAAGCATGCTTGTGCATTTGTCTGCTGGTGTCTGAAACTCTGAAGCCATTTAAATGCCATAGCCGCCCTCTAAACCTTTCAGCTTGACAAAAGTCTAAACCCTTTTGACATGCATGAAAAGGTTGACTACGCGGTTTTACAGACTGTCTTAATATTACGAAAGTTTGGTTTCTGCCTAGAATTATTTTGATTTTTTATATAAGATTTTCTTCCATTTAGCTTCTCTCTTATTTCCTGTAGGCAATTTTAAGTTTAAAAACCACAGTGGTGGAACGATTTATTCAACATGAAACCTCACATATTATTTTCAAATCCACTTTCTGCTTCCCTGTAATTATTTTCCTTGGTCAAAATAGGAAGACTGATTTTTTAAGCTACATTTTGTAAAGAAAATGATCAGTAAAATAGATTCCTGTTGTATTGTCACAGCTTATTTTCACATTGATTTGGTCACCCAACAAGATGGGTGAGGGAGTTGTGCAATGTTTTCCTCAAGAATTCAAGACTTGGCTAAGGAGGAGGTAGCTGTTCGGGGGTGGGAATATGAAGGTCTTAAAAACAAAAATGTGACTAATAATTAGCATTTTCTAGCACTTACTATGTGCCAGAAGTAGTACTTCACATCTACATGTATAAATGCTGTAAACATTTGTGGGCACAGAGAGCATCATCTGAGCAGCTGGTGGTTTTTGAACTGCTAACCATGTGACTAGTCATCTAATACATAACCAATAACACAACAATATAAAGTCTCATTTAATCTAAACTATGGTGGACTAAAAATCCAAACGAATGCCATCCAGTCAATTCTGACTGCTGATAACCTCATTTATACAACAAAAGACTGATCTGCAGATAATTTAGAAGAGATCCAGAAAATGTTTGAGATTAACCTTTTTGATCATCATGACTGTAGTTCTACTCTTTCTGCTGCCCTATTTTCTCTTCCAGAAAAATCCTTGATGAATTGTATGAAGAACTAAGCTGCTCCTTCTCACATAGAAGTCTAAGAAAGTGAATAGGTTTGATTCCAGTTTTAAAGAATTCTAGAAATCGTCTAAGCCAACTTAGTAGTCACAAAGGCTGGTCTGTGGACTGAGGCCAATTCATAATGAAGCACCATCAATCCAGGACTTATTCAGAAAAAATGACAACAATGTAATGAGATCAAATTTATTTAATTTTTTAAAACTTGTGCTTTGTAATGGAATGATGGCAAACTGGATCACAAAACCCAAATTGCTGACTATCACTTAATGTGGACCTATGTGTTACTAAACAGAACTATTCCCCTGGGTCTCTTTGGCTGTAATCTTTATAGACTGCTAAAGCTTTTCTTAGCAGATTGCTAAGCTTTTCTTTCATGATGTAGCTGAGTAGACTTGAACTGCCAATCATCTAGTCTGATAGTCAAGCACAAGCTAAGTAAACTTAAAATTCACTAACAGTGAGTCAGTTTTGACTCACAGAAATTCTGTGCTGTTATTGTTGTTGTTAGGTGTCATTGAATTTTCTGAAATGCACAGTGACCTCAGGCACAAGAGAACTAAACACTGCAGCATCCTGCACCATCCTTGCTATGTTCCCATGCTTGAGCCCACCTTTGCAGTCATGGTGTCAATCTATCTTCTTGAGGACCTTCTTTTTCAATGCCCCCCCACCACCACTTTACCAAACAAACATGCCGTTCATCTACAGGTACTGATCTCTCCTTACGATAGTTCCAAAGCATGTAAGACAAAAATCTTCCCATCCTTTCCTATAAGGAAAGTAGGGCACTCTGGCCCTACTTTTTTCCAATAAGACCTGTTCATCCTTTTAGCAGTCTGTGGAACTTTCAATATCCAGTACCACATTTCAACTGTATCAATTCTTCTTCAGCCTCCCTTATTCAATGTCCAAATTTCACAATCATATGAGGTAATAGAAAATACCATGGCTTGAATTAGACACACCTTAGTCCTCAAAAGAATGCCTTTGTTTTTCAATACTCTAAATAGGTCTTTTGTAAGCAGATTTCCCTAACATCATGTGTCCTTTGATAGTTTGACTGCTACTTCCATGAGCATTGACTGTGGATCCAAGCAAGATGAAATCCTTGACAACTGCAATCTCTTCTCTTTTTGTCATGATGCTATTGTTGGTCCAGTTGTGAAAATTTTAGTCTTCTTTATTTTGAATTATAATCTATAGAAGGCTGCAATCCTTAATCTTCATCAGCATGTGTCAAATCCTCCTCACTTTCAGCAAGCAAGGGTGCTGAAACCATAGCTCATGTTTCCTTTTCCCAACACAGATTTGTTCCCACCACCCCCTGCACTGTAAATGCTATCCACATCCCTCCTGTGCACAGACACATACTTGTACATGCCTCCACCCTCCCATTGTCTTCTCTTTTTTTCTTTTATTTAAGACCCTCTAAGCTCAGAAACCAGCTCAAAATTTCCTCTTAAATTCTGTATATAATTACCTGAGCTATTACCCCTGGTGGTGGACATCCCTGGAAAGATTGTGGTGAAGTCCCGGGGAGGAGTCCGAGCAGTGGCAACCTTGGCTAATGTCAGAAACCAACATAAGGATGAGTCTTCTCTGAGAGCAGAGAACTTGGTTCAGGGGATCAGAAGGATAGCAGATAAAAGCATGAGACATAACACATGAATAGAAACACATCTTCAACTTCAAGAATGATTCAGACCCCTTTACTGGAAACATATCACATACATGAAATGGTTAACAGAGGTAATTACAGCCATACTTAGCACTCTAATTGTTCACTATAATGTTAATAGCTGCATTAATGGCCACATTCTGTCAAGTACATTTAATAAAATTTTATCTCATTTATAGAGACTCAGTAATTAAGAGGGTAGGTATTATTCTCCCTACTTTTTAACTGAGGAGGATGTCAGACAATCCTTTTTCCAAGAATATTCAGGTAGTAAATGGGAGAATTGGATTTGAATACAGTGCAAGTTTGCCATAAAGTACACGCTCCACAAGTCTTAACTTTTACACACATGCACACACACCTGGTCTAGTGCTTCTCAATTCCAGCAGCCCTTGAGAGGCACCAGGGGTAAATTAAAAAATAACCAAATTCACTACCATCAAATCAATTCCAACTCAGAGTGACCCTCTGGGACAGAGGACTGTTCATGGGGGTTTCTAGATGGTGAGTCTATGGATGCTGATGGCTGTATCTTTCTCTCTCGCAGCAGCTGGTGGGAAGAACCACCAACCTTAGGGTTAGCAGCCTGGTGTTTTACCCACCCCATCATAGGGGGCGACTGTATGAAACCCTGCTCTACCCCCAGAAAAGTTTAGTTTTCTAAAAAGTGAAAGTATCTGTAGCTGCTAAAATTTTGCCAGGTGATTTTAATAAGCAATTAGGGCCTCCACTCCTTGATTGAGGTTTTCCCTCTCATTCCATAGATTCTGCAAGAGGGCTTCAAAGAGGTCATGGGAAAGCAGAAGGAAAACAATTTTTTGAATTTTTTATTGAACGTTCTGATGCTTCCAGAGGACTTCAAGGCAGATGGAGCTTGATAAGCACAGGTGTACATCGTTAGTTTTAGTCTTGGGGACCCACCCCCAAAGGCTACAATTATAGCAGAGATCAGCGGGGACCAGTCACTATGTTCAGTGTGCACCACAGATGAATATTTTATATAAAGAATGAACAGTACAGACAGACCACTCACCTGGTGTGATAACCAGCTGCATGGTCCATTTTTTATCATTCATCAGGCCTGGGAATTGGACCCGGCAGCAGTAGATCCCATTGTCTTCTAGAGCCACCTTCTCAATGGTCAGGGAGACATCTCCTTTGTGCACATCTCCCTTCAGTTGGTATCGGCTGAATTTCTGGTAGTTCACTTGGCTTCCATCAGTGCTGAGCACGGTTTGGCTACATTTTGACAGTGGACAGGCTCCACGGCCCCAGCAAACAGGCACGGAATTTACACCGGAGGTTGCAGAGTAGTTGCAGGGCAACACAGCATTCTGACCCACCTCGACTGTGTATATTTCTTCCAAAGATCCTGGGTAAAGATCAGAGAGAGCAAGACCCAAGCAGTGAGCAAGGTGGGGGGTCCATTTCGGGAGAAGGAGGGAAAATGCCTCTACAAAACGAAGAAACCATTTGCTGTCCCTTTAATACTGTGATTCCCTGTGGAAATATTACTCGGGTTCCAAAGAAGCGTCATTAAAACGCAGGTTGTTGGATTCCACCTCAAGAATTTCTGAGGGAATCGGTTTTGTGTGAGGCCTGAGAATTTGCATTCCTAACAAGTTCTCAGTTGTAGCTACTGCTGCTGCTGGTCCCAGAACCACACTTTAAGAACCACAAAGAAAACTGTGCTCCCATTTTATGACACCAGAGGAAAGGACTGAGAGAAGCAGAGTATCAGAAAAGATCTACCCCCCTGGCTAACTTGGCTGCCCATGAAGGAAGGGCAGCTATCACTTCCCCCACTCAGCGGCAGGCTCACAGCGAGTAAAACATTTGGCTGCATAAAAAGTCTGTATATCTGAAAACTTCAGGCTGTTTTGAGGCTTACCACTGCAAGCACACCTTGTTTTAGCTTGTTTCTTTTGTTTTGTTTCTAATGCACAAATTGGAGGTTTGCGGTAACTCTGCTTTGATCAAGTCTATCGACATTTTTTTCCCAACACCACATGCTCACTTCACAATCCTGTATCACATTTGGGTAATTCTCATAGCATCTTAAACCTTTTTGTAATGCTATTGAACAATAGCGTATAAACACCTTTTTTATATGCACCAGAAAACAAAACAACTCGTGACTTGCCCTGTTGCAATATTCACTTTATTACAGTATAATATATTCACCCCTCCCACATTGGTGGACATTTTGACTGCTTCCAAACTTTGGCCATTAAAAATAACGTTATGCTAACTATCCTGGTATCTCTAACTTGCACCTGTACCGTGCTATTGTTCAGCTATAAACAGTCATGCCCAGACTTACTTCCAAGCAGAAGCAGCAGGAGCAGGACACAGTCCAAGGAGAGAAGTGAAAACATGAGTAGTCCTGAAGAAAAATCAGCTCTGTTAGAAGGCAGCTTTAATTCTCTGGTTGGGCTGGGTACTTTTTCAACTTGTCTCTGAAGTCCATAAAATCACACAGAAGGTTGCCACCTTCTTTGACGACCAGCCCAGCCCATGATGCTGACTGTCTGCCGTTAATTCCTATGTTAACACTGCCGAGACCACAGTCGCTTCAAAGGAAACCCCAGCTATTCGTCATGCATCACCACATACATCCTGTAAATGCTTCTGATAGAGCTAACAATGAGGAAGAGACACATTAGAGGAGGAAAAAAAAACAAACTTGACAGGTAGTTGGCGAGAACCCTCTATTATCTCTTATCGCACGAGGAATAATTATCTTTCTGAAATGGGCTAACCATGAGTCATAGTGGGTCATGTATTCATCAGCCAAGCCCGCCCATCCGACAGACAAGTGGCCATGAGTTACAAAGCACATATGTCAAAGGAACCTTAATGACACAATGGTGAAGTAGTCAGATAAATGGTTCAAATCTACCAGTCATTCTATGGGAAAAAGATGTGGCTATCTGTCCATTAAGATTCCAGCCTTAGAAACTGTGTTAGTCCGGGTAGACTAGAGGAACAAATTTCATTGACATTCATATGGATATATGGAAAAGGTTTATATACAAGAGGAACAGGACATTGAGCCCAGTCCATTTCAAAGTCATAAGTCCGATAGTAACCCATATGCCCGAAATCAATCTATAAAGTCTCCGTCCGACTCACGAAGTCACAGGTCAGTGGGTGCAGAATCCCAGCGCTGGCAGGGGTCTCCACATGGCTCCTCGCTTCCAGGGCTCAGAGTCCATCAACAGCAGAAGCAACTCATCACTGGCAGAGGTCTCCATGTGGCCGTCCCAGCTTCAGAGGTCTGGCTCCACCAGAGCAAAGCCGTGTGGTCTCTCCGCCGGCTCTTACAGCTTCTCGGATGCTGCCATCTTGTCTTGTCCATGATTAATTGTCTCTGAGACTAACTCCCAACCACTGGGGAAGATAGCGTGTCAGCTTCCCGAGGGAAATATCGTGAGATTTTCCAGAAGTCTCAGGAGAAAACCCTGCCCACATTTAGGCTTCATTGGCTACTCAATGGCTATCTCCAGATTAACAGGCTAGATTCCACCCCTACATTTCAATCATAAAATTAACATAAGCACATGACTGCCACAGAAACCTTACAGGACACTTCTAATTATTGTCTAGGGTCATTCTGAGACAGAATTTATGTGAAGGCCATCGGTGTGTTTATTTTGTTCTCCATGTGTCAGGCACTACAGTTGGAGCTGGACAATATAATCATTCGTAATCCTACCAATATGTATCCATTCCATTTCAATCAGGAACCTAAATTCTTATGTGTTTTAATACAAACTAAACTGTATCAGGTAGCTCTACTTGAGTTACAGTTTCCCCATTAAATAAATGAGAAAAGGGTGCAATTTATGTATACCTCCTACTCAAATATCCTTAATTGGACCTGGAGTTCCAAACACTTTGATTTAGAAAAGACATATTCCTCTTTGAAGTGTTTCTCTTCCTGTACTTTGGGTGGCGCTAAAGGGGCCTCAACAATTTATTTTACATCATACACCATTTTCAGCCCTGAGAAAGTGACTTTTGTATGAATATCTTAAAATCCAGATTTTCTTGGAATTCAACCTAGATTTCAACCAAGAAGCCCACTGCCATTAAATGGATCCCAACTCATAGTGACCGTATAAAATAGATGAGAACTGGTCCTTTGTGTTTCCACGACTTAAATTTTTATGGGAGGCGACAGCCCCATCTTTATCCAGAAGCGAAACTAATGGATTCCAGCCATGACCTTGTGGCATGTAGCCATTTGTAGCCCACTACTCCACCAGGGATCCTCATTCATCAAAGATAGAGAAAATAAAATAACAGAGTCAGCCAACTTGACCTCATACACATACACAGAACATACCAATCACCATTACAATAGTTTGCATTCTTTTTCAATGCACATAGTTCATTCTCCAGAATCGCCCACACTTTAGGTCATAAAGCTTCAATCAATTAAACTGTTTCAATCATTGAAATAATTCAGAAAGACTTTGGTCATAACACTATAAAACTAAGAATCAAAGTCAGGAAAAAAGAAAAACAAATATGTAGAAACTAAATAACACATTATTTTAAAACTATTGGGTAATAGAATTAATCAAAAATGAAAAGTTTCAATTCTTAGAATCAAATCAGAATAAAATAACAGTATATCAAAACCTTTACGACACAAGACCAGCACTTTAGAGGTATATTTACAGCAATAAATGAACATATCAAAAGATAAAGGTTGGGGGTGAGAAGAAAGTGAAGGGATTTAGGGAACAAATGATGAATGCAGGATGGGGGAGGGAGAATTATAATTGATTTAACTATGGTAGTGTATGATATGTGAGTATAAGAAAACTACTAAAAATAAAAAAGAAATCAAACATCAAGAGTGTTACCTTGGGTGAAAGAAGATGTTTTGCTTAGGAAACACCGAGTTTATGTTAATGGTAGCAGAATAATTTGGAAAAGAATTATCACTAATGGTTGTGCAACACCAAGAGTATTGTCAATGTCATCTAATTATACATGTAGAAGTTGTTGATTTGGAGAATGCTTTGGTGTGTATTTTTTGGTCATATTTTTTAAAGTACATGAATAACAATGAGTGTAAGGAAGAAGAAAAATGTTCAAGAATAGATTGTGGTGATGATTGCTCAACTATTGATATGATTGAGTTATGATGTGTGGATGAAGTGCCAATAAAACTGCTTACAAAGGGGATGTGTTAAAATTAACACATTAATTAAGTAATGTTAATTATTAATATTAATTAATTAATGTTAATATTAATTAATATTAACGCATAAATTAATTAAAATTAACTCAGTTTAACTCTCAAACAAATAAAAAAGGAACAGAATTCTATTGTCATTGAAACCAAGACTATTTATTTGGAATATAAGCATTAAAGTCTGTCCACTGTGTTATCATTTGCAAAATTGAAAATGACTTTCTCTGCCTTTGGCAAAGAATTGATATTCTATATTGAATTCACGCGGTCTTCAATTTGGTGAATATACCAAACCTAGAAATTGCGTTACATGACTATAGACCAAATCCCTGTCCCTCACCCTTTTTAGGATGAGACTTAGCATATTTTCATTAATTGAAACATCCAATGCATCTTGAATTTGTATGTTGAGGTCATCTAAGCTCATGAAAGATTCATTTACCAGTTTCAGACTGGCATTCACACTAAGTATACTGCCATGATAAGCATGTAGTAGAAAAAACAATATTCATGTGTGTCTAGGGAGAATTAGACACTTGTACACTTTTTTTTGTATAATCTATGTAACATTCCTGAGCTTTTATTTTGTTTCACAGATGGAGGGAAAATGCAGTGATAAAACCAGGAAATTTGATATTGATGCTTAAAGGTCATCTGACCCTCAGTGGCCAATAGACCTACATGAACAAATTCATCTTGACTCAGGGATAAATTTTCAAAATCCAATTCCTGTTTCTGTGTTTTCCATGTGGAACTGCCAATATCATACATGTAAAGGGAGAACCAAAAGGAGATTGGAAGTGCTGTTCAGTTGCGTTGCTTGTGTTACTGAAGGAAAGCAGTGTGAAAACAGGTGCAATTAGCTGGACTTTAGCGACTTAATGGTGTTAATTTGGAGATGTCCATAGTTGCATTTTTTTTTGCATCCCTCATATGTAACCATATACTCAGAAACAAACTATTTCATCATCTAGTGTATATTTCTCCCAGACCAACCATAAAGATTCTGTGGCATGTTTTCTTCCAATTGCAGTAAAAATTATTGAGTAGCATCAATTGATGGGAAAAAGAAAAGAAGTCCACATACACCAGAAAAAAATAACAAAGACCAGAACAGGAGAAAAAATGAAAGAAAATAATAGAAAATTGACCAAGGCAAAGCAAAAAATAATGAGAAGATAAAAATAACTAAAATAAGAAATGATGGTGGCATCACAATGGAATCAACAAAGACAAAGGGATCCTAATAAAATATTATGAACAAATATTATTTGAATAAATTTTTAAAGCTAGAAGAAATGAGCTAGAAATGCTAGAGAGATATGGGTTTTCCTGTACTCCTTAACAGTTACAGTCTCAGGTGCCTACAGGGTTGCAATGGGTCGCCATCAGCTTCATGGCAACAAGAGAAAGAGAAATGGACACATTTCTAGAAATAGTCCCTACTTAAAGTAACACAGGTATAGGCATAAAATGTAAACATACTCAGACTAAATGAAAAAATATCCCAATAACAACCAAAAAAGTTCTGGTGCCTCACTGAAGAACTCTATCAAACATTAACAGTAGGGTTTATTGTACTAAACTAAAAAAAACTAAATTATAGAAAAGGAAGGTATACTAATTAATTTTGTGAAGTTAGAATAACTGATACCAAAATAAGACAAATATTAAAAATAGAAACAAAGGCCCTTCTGGCCTAATAATGAGAGTAGCAATTCCTGGTATTCCAGGAGGGGGAAGAGGAATGTGGGGGGAGGAAGGGGGTGTCCATCACAATGATCGATATACAACCCCCTCCCAGGAGAACAGATGGCAAAAAAGTGGGTGAAAGGAGACAGTGGTCAGTGTAAGACTTGAAACAAAAGTGAATGATTTCTACATAATCACATGGGAAGGGAGGCGGGAAATGAGCTGATGCCAAAGGGCTCAAGTAGAAAGAAAATGTTCTGAAAGTGATGATGGCAACATATGTACAAATGTGCTTGACGAAATGGATGGATGGATGGATTGTGATAAGAGTCACATGAGCCTCCAATAAAATTATTTTTTTAAGAAAGATGACTTGGATTGCATGGTGCACCTTAGTCTTCATAAGGGACATCCTTGCTTTTCAATAATTTAGTGAGGTCCTGTGCACCAGATTTACCCAATGAAATGCATCATTTAATCTCTTCACTGCTGTTTCCATAAGCATTGATTGTGTACCCAAGCAAGATGAAATCCTTGACAACTTCAACCTTTTCTCCATTTATCATGATGTTACCTATTGGTCCAGTTGTGGGGAGTTTGGTCTTTTTTATATTGAGCTGTAATCTGTACTGAAGGTTACAATCTTTCATCTTCATCAGCAAGGGCTTCAAGTCATTTTCACTTTCAGAAAGAAAGGTTGTGTCATCTGTATATCGCAGACTATTAATAAGTCCTCTTCCAATGCTTGATGCTGCAGTCTTCTTTCTAAAACCAAATCTCTTATGTGCTCAAATTTAGGTAGAAAATGTATGGCAAAAATATACAACTGTGATTCACATCTTTCTTGATTTAAACCTGCCAGTGTCTTCTTGTTCTGCAATTCCAATTTCTCAACGCTATTCATAGCTTGATGTGACCCTCACAAGTTAAACTTTCTGAAATTTGCTGCTTTCCGGCAGATCCAACTGAAAACAGCAATGATATCCCTTATTCACTGTTCTCTTCCGAATCCAGCCTGAATCTCAGGGGGCTCTGTGACCATTTACTGTTAAAATTGTTGGATGATCTTCAGCAAAATTGAACTTGTATGTGACATTAGTGATATCATTATATAATTTAAGAATGTTGCTCAGTCACTTTTCTTTTGAATGAAAACAAATATAGAATTCTTCCAGTCAGTTGATCAGGTATTTGTCTTCCAAATTTCTTGGTATACATGAATCAATGCTTTCAGTGCTACATGAACTGGTTGAAACCTTTCAATTGATATTCTAACAATCTTTGGAAACTTGCTTTTGGCTAATGCTTTCAGTGAAGCTTGGAATTTTTTTTAAATCACTTTATTGGGGGCTCATACAACTCTTATCACAATCCACATATCCATCCATTGTATCAAGCACATTTGTACATTTGTTGCCATCATCATTCTCTCAAAACATTTTCTTTCTACTTGAGCCCTTGGTGTCAGCTCATGCTTCCCCTCCCCCTCCTTCCTTCCCTCCCTCATAAACCCTTGATAATTTATATATATTTTGCATGTCATACATTGTTAGTTGTCTCCCTTCACCCACCTTTCTATTGTCCATTCCCCGGAAGGGAAGTTCTATACAGATCATTGTGATGGGTTCCCCTCTTCTCTCCCACCTTACCCTTACCCTTTTCCTGGTATCACTACTCTCATTATTGGTCCTGAGGGGTCTATCTGTCCTGGATTCCCTGTGTTTCCAGCTCTTATCTGTACCAGTGGACATCCTCTGGTCTACCCAAATTTGTAAGGTAAAATTTGGATCAGGAGAGTGGGGGAGAGGAAGCATTAAAGAACTAGAGGAAAGCTGTATGTTTCATTGGTGCTACACTACACATTGATTGGCTCATCTCCTCCCTACACTCCTTCTGTAAAGAGTTGTCTAGTTGCCTACAGATGGGCTTTGGGTCTCCACTCCACACTCTCCCTCATTAACAATGATATGATATTTTGTTCTTCGTTGCCTGATACCTGATCTTATCAACATCTTGTGATCACACAGTCTGGTGTGCTTCATCCATGTGGGTTTTATTGCTTCTCAGCTAGATGGACATTGGTTTCCCTTCAAGCCTTGAAGACTCCAAATGTTATATTTTTTGATAGCTAGGCATTATCAGCTTTCTTCAGCACATTATTTATATACCCATTTTGTCTTCGGTGATCATGTCAGGAAGATGAGTACCATGGAATGCCAGTTTTGGTTGTTTTTTTTTAAATATAGATTTTAATGGGGGCTCTTACAGCTCTTATAACATTCAACACCTCGTTTATATTGAGAATACTTGTACACATGTTGTCACATTCTTCTACAAACATTTTCTATTTGAACCCCGCCCCCCATCCCGGCATAAGCTCCTCTTTCCCTCTTTCCTCTATTTATTTTTTTTAAATTCAAACTCCCCATATTTCCCCTTCACCCTTATCCTCCCCCATGAACTCCTAATAATTTATAAGTTATTATTACCTCTTCATATCATACACTGTCCGATATGTCACCTCACTCACCCCCTGCCTGTTGTTCACACCTCAGAAAGGAAGTCATATGAAGATCCCTGGAATTAGTTCCCCCTTTCTACTCCACCATCCCTTCATCCTCCCAGTGTCACCACTTCCCACTAGTCTCAAGGGATTATCTATCCTAAATTCCCACATTTCCGACTTCAATGTACATCCCTTGGCCTAGCCAAATCTGTCTGACAGAATTGGGATAATGATAATGGATGGGAGGGAGCCTTTGAGAACCAGAGGAAAGTTGCACATTTCATTGCTACTACACTGTACCTAGATTGGCTCATCTCCTCGCTGCAACCCCTCTGTAAAAGGAAGTCGCTTCACTTATTAATGGGCTTTGGGTCCCCAATCTGATACTAATGGTCTTTCGTATGTTGAACCATTCCTTCATTCCTGGTATGAATCCCAGTTGGTCATGGTGAATTATTTGTTTTATATACTTTTGTATACTATTGGCAAGTATTTTGTTAAGGAATTTTGCATTGATGTTCATTAGGGATATTGGCTTGTAATTCTCAATTCTTGTAAGATCCTTACCCAGTTTCAGTATCAGAGTTATACTAGCTTCATGGAAGGAATTCAGGAGTTTGCCATCTTTTTCTATGTTATGAAAGAGTTTGTGTAGAATTGGTGTACTTGTAAATTTCTCCTATTGTTATGGGACTGTTGAGATTCTTGACATCCATCACAGATAATTTATAGAGGAATTCTTTTTCCAAGAACTTGTCCATGTCTTCCAAGTTGTTGAATTCATTGGAGTACAGTCCTTTGTAGTATTTTGTAATTACCCTTTTGATTTCATTAGGGTCTGCTGTAATGTCCCCTCTTTCAGCTAAAACTTTTAGCAGCATTAATTTTTTTCCATAGTTTTCTTATTCTCCCTCTTCTGAATCTCATCTCTGATTTCTATTATTTCTTTTCTTTTGCTAGGACCAGGATCATCCTATTGACTTTATTCTAGTTGCTTTAAATTTTGTTCCAGCATATCAAGCATTAGTCTCTTATCCTTTTTCTTGTGTGCATGTATTGCTATAAAACCTCCTCTGATAAATGCCTTTGCTGTATCTCACAAGGTTTGCTATGCTGTGTTCTCATTCCCGTTGGTTTCTAGAAATTTCCTAATTTCATCTCTGTACCTTTTGCAACAGAGTTATTCAGCCTCCAATTGTTTGCCCTTCTTTTCTTCATCTTCATTTTGTTGGTTTCCATCAGTCAGCAAGAGAGGTCTGTATGATAACAATGTGCTTAAATTTATGTAGATTTGACTTATGCCCCGGCACATGGTCCATCTTTAATATGTGCCATGTGGACTTGAAAAGGAAGTGAATTTTTTAGCATTTGGATGAAAAGCTCTGTAACTATGTCACAGGTCAAATCGCCCAATTGTAGTGCTTAGATCTCTAGCATCCTTGCTGAGTTCCTTTCCCTGTGATCTATCTTCCTCAGAGAGCAGTGTATTGAAGTCAGCGACTATAATTGTTGATCCTGTGATTACTTTTTTCATCCTTTGGAGCGTTTGGTTAATGTATTTAGTGGGCCTCTTTCAGGGAACATATGCTTAAAATGCTCAGAGGTTCTTTGTCTATAGTTTCCTTGAGCATTATATATTGCCACTCCTTATCTCTTTTTATGGTTTGCACTTCGAAGTCAATTTTATCTGAGATTAGTATTGTCACCTCTTTTTTTTTTTGAATTGCTGTTTGCTTGATGACTTCATTCTTTAACACGATAATTTCTAGCTTATATGTTATACCTGAAATAGTGGGACGTCAACCAGTACTTTTTATTACTGTGACTCTGTGTATTCTTTCCAATTTTTCTTGATACTTGATGTTTCATTCAATATATTCCTAAAAAACCTTTCAATGTTGCAACTCTCGGCCTGAATTTCCTTTTTCTTGAGACTTTTCAGTTTAAGATATGCTTAGTGCGTTCTTCCTTTTTGGTTTTCTGACCTTAGGTTGATGTACATTTCATTATAATATTTTATTTGACCTTCTCAAGCTGCCCCTTAAAATATCCTATACATCTTGTTGACTTCATCATTTCTTCCATCTGTTTTAGCTATGCTATGATTAACAGCAAATTTTAGAGTCTCTTCTGATATTGTCTTTGATCTTTTCTTTCTTTTTGAAATTAGATCTTTATTAACTTTTCTTTATTGATAATATTGAGGATTCTATCATGTAGCTCATCTTCTGTCATTAGTGTTTAAATGTGTCAGATCAGTTTCTGAGATGCTCTGAAAATTCAGGTGGGATATGCTCAAGGTTGTATTTTGTTTCTATGAACTTGTTTTCATTTTCTCAAGATTCATTCTGAGCTTACACATGAGCAATTAATGGTCTGTTCTACCTATCCCCTAATTTGGTCTTAATTGCTGATATCGAGCTTCTCTATTGTCCTTTCCCACAGATGTAGTCATTTTGATTTCTTGTTATTCCACCTGGAACAGTAAATGTGTACAGTCACCAATTATGTCATTGGGGGGAAATATTTGCAATGAAAAAGCATTGGTCTTACAAAATTCTAACGTGATCTCCAGCTACATTTCTATCACTAAGACCAAATTGTCCATATACTGTTCCTTCTTCACTTTTTACATTTTTCACTTTTACATTCTAATCACCAATAGTAATCAATGCACCTTGTTGATTTATTTAAGACCAAAGACATTGATAGAATTCTTCAATTTCTTTATCACTAGCTTTTGTAGTTGGCGTATAAATTTGAATAGCAGTTATATTGAATGGATTTCCTTGTGTGCAGCTAGATATAATCCTATCACAGTGAAACAGGTAAGGTTCCCACCTAGCCATAAACATATGTGGGATTAATTGAAGGGAAGAGAGATAAATGACTTGAAGAGCCTCGCCCTTCTAGTCCTTGGTACTTCTAGTTCTCACTGATGGTCAGACCAGGGTGCAGTTACCTTAGCCAGTTCCCTGCTTCATCTGGCAAGACTCACTTCCTGTGAGACACCATTGAGGAGAAGTCACATGGGCCTGATGCAGCCCTGGATCCTGGAGCAGCTGCAAGGAGTTCCCTGCCAGTGCTGAGATGCTTTCATGCTCACTGATTTGGTTTTCCTCCTGCAATAGACATTATTGTGTGTGTTTTGTAAGATTGAAGAGCACTTTGTAAATTGGTGGTGGACATATGGGCTAGTGTTGGACTTATGGACTTGGACAGCCCTGGATTGGGATGCTTCTTTGTGTACACTTACCCTTTATAGAAAACCCTTTCTTATATACATATAATTTTCTGTGGATTTGCTTATCTAATGTACCCAGACAACACACAGAGATAGCACTATACTTCAAGATAGATCTTGAAATATTCTTTTTGAGGACAAATGCAACACTATTCCTCTTGGATATGTCAGTCTCAGCATAGTAAACTACATGGTTTTCTAATTCAAAATGGCTAATACCAATCCATTTCACCTCATTGACACCTAGGATATCTATGTGATTTCCACTTAATTTTTTAACAAATTCCAGTTTTCCTAGATTCGTACATCATCCATTACAGATTCAGATTATTAATCAATATTTGCAGCTGTTTCTTCTCAATTTGAGTCATGCCCCATCACCAAATGATGGTCCTAAAGGTTTTACTGTAGCTGCATCATAAAGGTTGGTATTCTTTAGTCATATTTTGAGTGTCTTCCCACCAGAGGGCCTCATTTTCTGACACTGTCTTTAACAAAGTTATACTTCTATTCATGATACTTTCAGTGTTTGACAATGTTTTACTGCTCTCCATAAGGTTTTCAGTAGCTAATTATTCAGAAGTGTACAGCCTATTCCTTCTTAATAGACTTTGTTTAGTCTGGAGGCTCTACTGAAACCTATATATTTGGGGTGACTCTTTTGGCACTTGAAATATCAATGACATAGCTTCCAGCATCACAGCAACACACAAGTTCCCATAGTATGTGAAACTTACTATTAAGTAGAATACAAGAGAGTTCCTTTATTAAATGATGCTGGCTACACTGGATATCTATTTGGAGAAAAATGAAACAGGTTCCATGCCTCACACCTTACACAAAAGCAAACAAAATGTGTGAAGGTCATAAATCATTGTAGTGTAAATTAGCCCTGTCTTAGAATACTTGTCCTACAGTCTTTCTGGGTAATCAGAAAACCTGAGAAGTGGCTTCACAGAATCCACTAGCAGCCAGAGATCAGAATATTAACTTGGGCCTTGCCATGAAAATATTCAAACACTCTCTATACATATTTTTCTCACCTTCCTTCTCTCTGCTTCTGTCTATTGGACTCTCGTCATTCATCTGCTTTGCAACCAATAAAACATGGTTAGCAAGTATTTTTGCTGTGATGAGAAATGGTAGATTCTCCCTGTGACATGAATTTTTAGTCCCTGGAATCTGCTGTATGTAGGAACCACGACTTGTTGCCAAAATTATGACCCATTTATATATACCATATTTTTCAGATCTATAAGATGCACCTGACGCTAAGACACAGCCAGTTTGTAGAGCAGGAAAACAAGAAAAAATATTCTGAACCCAACAGTACAAGTATCCTAAAATGTCCTGAAGTATCACACCTTCAGAACAGATGATGCACCCTCATTTCCCACCTGCCTCCCTCCACTTTGGGAGGGGCAGTGTGTCTTGTGGTCCAAAAGATATGGTAAACTGTAGCTAGTCTTCATTAAAGAAAAACTGAGTATACAAATTTTGTTGAAATTGCAATCAGGAAATGCTCACTGTATAGTTTCATCTACTGTGAGGGTATATTCTAAGACTAGTGCCTAATAAATTTAGTCTATCTCTCTGTTTAGCTTGGGGTGGTTATCTATTGGGCTTAATCACTCCTGGGCAAGTACCCCACATTTGGAGGTAACAACTTGTAGAAAATTGAAACAGGATCCATATCTCACACCATACAAAAAACTAATGCAAAATAGGTGAAAGGCATAAATGTTAAACCTAAACTTAAAAAGTTCCTGGATGATAGTACACTGACAAATCTATGGACTCAAATTTATGACACAAGTATACTATCAAACAAAAGTTAAAATGCACCAACAACAGAAGGTGAACTAGATAACTAGGAACTTTTAAAAAATTAAATACTAGTACTCATTAAAATATTACCAAAAGATTAAAAAGAGAACCTGTAGACTAGGAAAAAAAATTGGCAAAGATATACTGTATTTTATGCAAGTAGCACATACCTTCTGCAAATGTTTGGCAACAACATGCTTCCATACCAGGAGGGAGTTGGGTAGACATGCTACACTAATGTTTTCACAGCAACATGTTTTTTTAAAAATTGGCTTAGAAGTGCTTATGAAAAGATAGCCCAGGAGGTTAATACAATTGAAAAACCAGCACAGAAGGTGTGCGATATGTATAAAAACATGTATGTGACAAGGGTTTGATCTCTAAAATATACAGAAAATTTCAACACTTCAACAACAAAAATACAAACAAAAATAATTTTAAAATGAGCAAAGGAATAGAAGACATTTAAAGAGGCTAACAAGCACATAAAGAGATGCTTCCCCTCACCAACCCCAACTGTTATGAAGTGGATTCTGACTCTGAGCAACTTTAGGGGATCATTAGTCACTGAACAGATGCAATTAAAACTTCAACAAGATAACCTGTCACCCTTGCAAAAATGGCAGGGATTAAAAAAATGAACAGAGAGCAATCATTGCTGTTGAGGTTATGGGGGAGACTATAATTCAAAAACACTGCTGGTGGGATTGTAAACTAGTAAAAACACAAAAAACAGTGAAGCTTCCTCATATAACAAGAAATAAAAATATTATATGATCCAGCTTGAGAAATGAAAAAGGCAGGGTGGAAGTGGGGAGTGTTCTGATACACTACAATGATAGTAATCAATGCCACAGAACAATTTATGTATAAATAGTTGGATGAGAAAAGTAATGAGAATTATGCAATATGGTATGTAAACTGCAACCTAAACTAGGATGAAATATTTTATATTTTTAAGACAAAGCTTACAAAAGGGAAGTGAGCTCATATACTGAGTTGTTTCTGAAATTCCCATGACCTTCCTCTATTTTGTTGCTTTGTGAGTTTCCTTCTCACGCACTTTTATGTCATTAAATATATTCAATATAAACATCCCAAAGCATTTTGGAATATTTTCAATATAAACGAAAGAGGGGGAGAGTCAAGATGCTGTCCAGGTAAAATCATGTGCCTGATGCTTCTGTGGTTAGATCATAAAATTTAGAGATAGGCCTGGCCATCAAGTCCAAGGAGAAAGCTCTGGATTGATGGTTCTGGAGGACTTGGGAGGAGGAAAAGGCAGGGGGAAGGATCGGTGAGCAAGAAATGGCATAGGCAGGGGAACAACTAGGGAATTAAAAGCAACACTGAGGAGGACACAGAGATCCCAGTGGTGTTGGAACAAGAGCAATCCAGCTGAGAGGAATTACTAAGAGGCAGAAGAAGGGCAAAACTCATGGAGAGGCAGCAGCAAGGTAAAAGGAAACAGAGGAAATATCAAGGAAGCAAAGTTATGGTTAGAGGTATAAACATAGATGTGCATTTATGTAAACATATTAATTCATAAAAACAGAAGTATTGGCCTATGGGTATATATTTATATTGCAATACATTGAGAAAGTGCATGGACTTTGGGACTCTGCTCAATCTCTCTCTCAATATAAGAACATTTTGTTATAGCAACCTGGGATTCTATGATGCTCACCCTCCTGATACAATCCCTGAAGACAAAATGTGTGTATAAATCAATGTAGTGGAAAAAGCTGATGGTGCCAGCTATCAAACGATATACTGTCTGAGATCTTAAAGGTTTGAAGTTAAACAAGTGGCCATCTAGCAGAGAAGCAGCAAGCACACAGGGAAGAAGCTCACCAGCCTGTGCAAACACGAGTCATTATCAGGATCAGATAACAGACATCGGAAGATCCAAAACAAAAGAAAACAAGTTGTTGAGAATGAAGGGGGTCAGAAAAGAGACACAAAACCCATCTGTAAACTACAGGACATCCCCTCACAGAAGGATCACAAGGAAAGGGTGAGTCACCAGAGTGCGATAAAGCACCAATGAAACACACACTGTTCCTCTGGTTCTTTGAGACTTCTTCACCCCGCCGCTCCCCCTCCCCACTATCATTACCCCAGTCCTGCCTTTCAATTCTGGCCAGACTGAAACAAATAAGAGCTCATGACACCTGGAACAGATCAGATAAACCCCTCAGGAACAGAAGTGGGAACAGCAATACCAGAAAGTTGGGGAGAAGGTGGGAAGTGAGAAGAGGGAAAGGGATCTGATCGAAATGATCAACACATGTGGTAGTTACATAATCTGGTGTCAAATTGAGACTATTTTTTGTATGTTTGTGTTTTGGGCATCACTGCCCTCGGGTGGTGGGAGTAGGAGGCCCAGTCTTACTCCTGGAGAGCTGCTGCTGGATTTGAACCTCCGACCCAGTGGGCCGCAGTCCTGCGCACAACCACTACACCACTGGGGCTCAGCCCTAACTTGAGACTATGAAGAGTGAACAGGCTTAGTTTGGGCTGTCAGTCAGGTCACAGTTTTATGACTTCAATTGGAGGTGTTCCAGAGATAAATAGCTCACTAGAGGCTCAACCTATTCTCTCTCTGCTCTGTCTTCCTGCTGAGAAGACATTCCTGTTGACAAGCCAGATTGAGCTAGAGCCATGGGGAGAACCCTGACAGCACAGAAATGCTTCCACTACCACTGGTTCCACAAGACTTTCCACCCACTTGCCTGTGATTTTCCTGCATTCGACATCATTGCATGTGTTGCATGAGTCTGAAGAGGCATTTATAGACTGAATCAAACATATGGGTTAATATTGGACTTGATCCTGACCGTGATGTTTTCTTAACATACAATTACTCTTTGATATAATGCTTTTTCTTATACACATACCAGTGTCTATGAATTTATTACTCTAGTCAACCCAGACTAGCACAATGCATAGCAAGCCACCTCCCACCCCCACCCGACTGAGGAGGATGACCAATTGATATATGAGTGAAGGTAGAAAGCAGTTGGTGTAAGATATGAAAATAATAAAAACCTGTGTTACAAGGGTGGAAAGGGGATGTTGGAAGAGGGAAAAAAGGAACTGATACCAAGGGCTCATTTACATTACAAAGTAAATGTCTAGAAAATGATAATGGCAACATATGTACAAATATGCTTGATACAATTGATGTATGGATTCTTACAAGAACTGTAAGAGGCCCCCAAAAATGATCTTTAAATAATTCAAATGGCATTTAATACAGACATAGAACTTGTTCAGTCTGTGTACAATAACATCACCAAGTTGGTAAGTAACCAAGAGGTCACAGTCAATTTTCTCACTTTACAGGTGGAGAAACTAAACCTAGAAAAACTAATTTCAATTGAAAAACTAAGTCCTTTAAGTCCTAGACTTTTTTTACATTGTGACTTTTTTTTTTTTACTGCAAACTATGTTCCATGGATTTAACATTTGCCCTTAATATGTTTGTTCACTTAACAACTTATACTCAAACATAAAGCAGAATATGTTCAACATAGAGCTAAGGTTGAGAAATGTATGTGGGTTAAAGACCCAGGTTTTTTAAAGAAAATCATTTTATTAGGGGCACATACAATACTTATCACAATCCATACATCCACCCATTGTGTCAAGCATATTTGTACATGTGTTGCCATCATCATTCTCAAAACATCTGCTTTCTACTTGAGCCCTTGATATCGCCTCCTCATTTTCCCCTCCCTCCTTTATCTCCCCTCCCTCATGAACCCTTAATAATTTATAAATTATTATAATTTTGCCATATCTTACACTGTTCCTTATCTCCATTCACCCACTTTTGTATTAACCACCCCCCAGGGGAGAGGTTATATGCAGATCCTTGTAATCATTTCCCCTTTTTACCTGACCCTCCCTCTACCCTCTCAGTATCACTACTCTCAACATTGGTCCTGAAGAGATCATCTGTCCAAGTCCCTGTGTTTCTAGTTCCTATCTGGGCCAGTATACATCCTCTGGTACTGCTGGATTTATAAGGCAGAACTGGGATCATGATAGTTGAGTGGGACAGGTGGGGAGGCAGGGAGGGGAATGGGAGGCTAAGCATCTAGGAACTAACAGAAGAGGCCAGCTTCTGATACATACATCACGGGTTCAATAGGCAGTCGTACAGCGATAATTCTTATTTATTTTAATAAGGATTTAGAGAGCATGAGAGAGAGTAACAATAAGAATCAGGCATATAGCACATGGTGGTAGCATGCTCACTTCAGTTCCGCTTGATGGTCCACGTGGAGAGAGAGTGGGGGAAGGGATTACATGATGAGGGAGAGGAGCCTGAGAGCATCCAGCACTCAGGGGCAGGCAGGAGGAGAGAGAGGGGAGAAAGAGAGCCTCTATCCTATGTTCCATCCTTATATAACTCTGGAACCATGCCAGGCCTCCAATTACAGGTAAGGACATACATCACAGGATGTGCCATATGCACATGTTATAAGAAAGGGAGCTATCAGGGTCCCATGTGACATGACCAGATCCCAGCGTCCTGATGTGGCTAAACAGGTTAGGCTAGAGATCATTAACATCAGCATGTGAATCCGCCCACAGGCTTCAAAGGAAGGAAAGCTTCAAAGGAAGGAAACCATCGCCCTAATAGCTCTATTGTGAGACAACACAAAGGCCTCAGATAACTGGGAGCTTCAGAGAATAGCTCACTTAGCTTCCACACCAAATGCTGGTAAATAGTTTGCTTAATATTTTGGAGTATGTAATTGTGGAAAAGTTCTGTCTTCATCCCACAAGGAACTAAGGGAAAGCTATATGTTTCATCATTGCTACACTGCCCCCACTGACTTGTCTCCTGCCCGAGACCCTTCTGTAAGGGGATATCCAGTTGCCTACAGATGGGTCTTGGGCCCCCATTTTGTACTCCTCTCATTCCCAATGATTTGACTTTTTGTTTTTTGATGCCTGATACCTCATCCCTTTGACACCTCTTAATCACATAGGCTGGTGAGCTTCTTCCATGTGGACTTTGTTGCTTCTGAGGTAGATAACCACTTGTTTACCTTCAAGTCTTTAAGACTCTAGAGGCTATATCTTTTGATAGCCAGACTCCATCAGCTTTGTTCACCACATTTTCTTATGTACCCACTTTGTCTTCAGCGATTATGTAGGGAAGGTGAGCATCATGGAATGCCAGTTTAATAGAACAAAATGTTCTTTCATTGAGGGAGTATTTGAATGGATGCCCAATATCCGTCTGCTACTTTAATACTAAATCTGCTAATATATGCACATAGATCTATTTCCCCATCATTATATATTTACATATGTACATGCCAGTATTTAGGTCTCTATAAATGCCCTTTGCCTCCAAGTTCTTTCCTCTATTTCCTTTTACTTTCTTATCTCACTATTATGCTCAGCTTTCATGTGGGTTTCAGTAATTCCTCTGAGTTACATTGTCCTTGTTTAAGCCCTACCAGACCTGTAATACCCCACTAGCCACCAATTTTGGGTCACTTGTTGTCCCCTTGTCCCTGAGTTTGTTAACACCACTTCTTTTCTCCCACCTCCCCCACTCCCAAGTCCCCCTAACCATCACTCCAATTGTTTTCTCCTCCAGATTGTTTATCCAGCCTATCTTATCTACATAGACCTGCAGAAATAATAACATGCACAAAAACACGACAGAGCAAAACAAAGCAACAAAAGAAAAAAGCACAACACAACAATAACAGCAGCAGCAGTAGCAGCAACAACAAACCAATGACAAAGAAAAAGAAAATCCTGTCAGTAATTCAAGGACTGGAGCTGAGCCCAGGTGGTGTAAGTGGTTGAGTGCAGGACTGCAGCCCGCAGGCTTGGTGGTTCAAATCCAGCCGCGACTCTCAAGAGCAGCCCTGGGTCACTCCCCCAACCACCAGAGGGCAGTGATGCCCCCAAAAAACAAAAAATAATTCAAGGACTGTTTGTTGGCCTTTAGGAATGATTTCCATTCTGATGGGAGGCCATGCCCTAGTCCCAAAATCTATTTGGTACTCCCTCAGGACTTCCTTGCTCTGCTTCCCCTGTTCTTCTGTTGCATGCCCTTACTGTTCTGCATCAGTGTGGTGGGAAAAGACCCAGTTCTTATATCTCATAACCACATATTTCAAAAGCCATGCCCTCACTTTTTCTGGTTCTGGTTCATGTGTGTTTGTTTAAAATTATTACTCCGTGTTCTATCTGTAGAACTGATACTGGTAAAATTGTTATTGAGATGAACTTTCTTAAGCACTAGCAATTTTATTCATCTGATCAGATATTCATCTGATACACTTATTGAGTTTAAATATGAAGGAAATGAGGTGAAGGTTTATTGTATTATCTCTACTTAGTATATGTTGGAAATTCTTGAGGGTAAAATATCAAAAAGCAAAAATCAAGGCTCAAAGCATATATGGAATGTTATCTTTGCACTCTAACTTCTTTCTGGGCTTTTGTGTGTACAAGGGTCTTTCAGAACATTTTTATGTTCATTTATCTTTTATTTTTTCCTTATTAAAAAAAGTTTAGATAATGTATTCAAATGTTTGAAAAAGTAAAGTAAAGGGTAACATGTCTTAAGAAACCTTGCTCCCATCCTTCCTGTCTATTCTGTTTACAGTAACCATTCTACCTGTATACATTTTCATTAATTTCTTATGCATACTCAAATATAAACAAAAGATAACAATATATATTTTTATTTCCTCTTTTGTTAGAAAAAATTACATTCCATGTATATGTTTTGAACCTTGATTTTGCTTCTTAGTATTTTATCATCAACAATTTCCAACAGACACTGAGACAATATTGTGCGAAAGCTTCATCACAGATGTAAAACTTATCCATGTTTTCTATATATGCTTCACTTCCTTTGCTTTTAGTATTTAGCCTTGATGAAGTACTTTATTATAAATCCAAGACATCACGTTATTTCACCCTAACAATGAAATTTCAAAATAAAATTTGCTACATAACCATAGTGAACAAAATTAATGTTTCAGTAATATATAATGCTTATCTCCATAATGAAATGCCCCTGATTATCTCATAAATATTTGCTTACAATTTGCTTGCTTAAATTCAGGCCAAGATTAGGTCATCTGTTAGGTCACTAGTCTGTTTTACTGTAGGACCATCTTTCCAGCTTTCCCCTCTATCACTGACCAGTTGACAAACCAGTTGTCCTTCAGAATGTTTCACAATCTAGGTTAGTCTGTTTATCTCATTGGTTATCACATTAAGCCATTCCTCTTTTCTTTGTATTGCCAGAAAGCAAAAGTTTCTTCTAGGGGTTGAGTCTTGACTCATTGACAAGACAACTTCATAAGTAGTGGTGTGTTCAGCATGTGTCATCATACCTGTCTGACTGCTCTTAGAGGAATGAAGATTTATCCATTTGTACTTTTGTTTTTTGTTTTTGTATTTACAGTCTTCCCACTTTAACTCATAGAATGTCCTTATGATGTTTTATAATTACATAGATCCCATCAGGTAAAAGTAATGTCTTTTGTTTTGTGCCTCTATTCCTATGTTGTTCCTCCTCTACTAGCATAAACTCACTGCCCCCTAAAGCTATTGTGATCCTTAAGTCATTAGTAGCCTGACATTTTACCTGCGACTTGTGGTTCATTTACCTTTGCAGCCAGAGCTTATTTGACCTGCCAATCTTGGGGTAAACAGCTCCTGCCATTTACATGAGTAAGGAGAAACTTTCAATCTAACCACTGAACCAGAGACTGAGTATTTGACTCTACACCTTCCTAAAAACCTCTGTGTGTGTATCGCATAGATCACATATATATGAAGCTGATATATAAACTTTGCAGGCTCTACTTCTCAAGAGAATCCAGACTATGAAAAACAGCAAATGGGTTGAGCCCCAGTGGCGTAGTGGTTGTGTGCGGGACTACGGCCCACTGGGATGGAGGTTCGATTCCAGCAGCAGTTCCACAGGAGCAAAGGCTGGGCCTCCTACTTCCACCACCAGTGGGCAGTGATGCCCAACAAAACAAAACAAAACCAAAAGAGAAAAACAACAAAACAAAACTCAATGTCATCAAATTGATATAGAGCAATCTTTTTGAGTTTCTAAATCTATAAATCTGTAAAGGAGCAGAAATGCTCATCTTTTTCCCTAGGGGAAGGTGGTAGTTTCAAACTGTGTTTCCCAGGCCCAGGTGTAGCACATGTCACCACCAGGGCTCCTGCAGCCTAAGACCATTAGTATCCAATTTTTTGAGTTGGTATTATCAGTAACTTTTGTTTTCTTAGGGAAATTTGAAAACACTTTTAGTAAAGAAGTCTTTTGTATTATAATTAAATTAGTTGCTATATTAAGAAAGTCATATTTTGAGTTTTCTGAAGCAACAGTTGCTGAATGCTGTATGTTTAAGTTTATGCTTTGTTTTCTTCATTCAGCAGGAAAAATAACAGAAAATCATCTCAAATGCCTTAAAGAGACCCTCCCAGCTCCAGATGGAAACATAAATATGGATAATTGTAATTTTGTAAGAATAGATAAACAAGATTCAAAAAATAATAAAAGATAGCAAATTTTACCCAGGTTATGAATTACCTGGATAAATTCAATCTGGTGCAAATGATTAATGGGCTTGGCTTCTAACCAAAGAGCTACTGCAGAAGAAAGGCCTGGAAAACCTGCCCTTAAAATCCTTATGAAGAACAGTTGCTTTCTGACACACTGCTATTTAGATCCCGGGGGGTAAATAAGATATCCACTAAAGGTAGATATCCTACATGCATTTGATGCAAATTGGTGACTCTTTCTATGTGAAATTACAACACTTCAGTTAGGTTGCATATACGATTCGATGCTAAAGCTTGAGAAGCTGAAAGAAAGAAGTTAAAAGAAAGAAATTAAGCAATTTCTAGTGAAGTCTTCTGATTTACAGACTAGAAGTCATTCTGATAAACAAAATAATAATAAAATCAAAAACCAAATTTTTTTTGGGGGGGTGGGGCATCACTGCTCTCCGGTGTTGGGAGTAGGAGGCCCAGCTCCACTGCTGGAATTGAACCTCCGTCGCAGTGGGCCGCAGTCCCACGCACAACCACTACGCCACTGGGGCTCAGCCCAAAAACCAAATTTTTAATTCTGAAAAACAAGCTAATAAAAACAAAGGTCATATGGCCAGTGTCATAAAATAACCACTGTTGATTTAAGAGCATACTTTCAGAGTTTCTTCTATGTACTTCTCTGCATAGACAAATATTATCAGCAGAATCTGTCATGAGTACACTGACTGAAAGTCTCATTCTGGGACAATCAGGAACATCATGACCCTACTTGGAATCCATAAGGTGAAGGTATGTTTTTTTTGGCTTCCTACTGAATCAATTTTGAGTTCTTGACTCCCCCTTAGGAAGGAGGTAGAAGGATTTTCTTTTTCTGACCTCAGTCCTTTTATAAGCATTGATTGATTTGTACAGTCTTACCCTTTCCATGCTGTCCCAGGCACTGGGAGGCCCAATTCAGATCATGGGGATCCTGGGAGTACCAGGGGGAAACTCCCATTCTTTCTGAAATTAAGACACATTCATAAAACAAGTAAATCTGCCTCTTGCTGTAGACAACTTCTCATAGAATGGTTTTGATGTCTTCTTACACTGGGTGGGATACGTTCTTATATCAACATACACTTCATCGAGTACCAAAAACCCCATATTGCAAGAAATATTATTTATGTTGCAGATGACAGAAATTTCAAATGGTGTTTGTGGCAGTCACCTAATCTGGTGTCAATTTGAGGATTAAGAATATAGAGATGGAGTCTAGCTGTCAATCTGGAGACAGCCAATGACAACTCTATATGGGCATGGCTTTTTCCTGAGAAGTCTGGTGAATCTGGCCATATTTCCTCTTAGGATGTGAAAGACTCACTACTCAGTCCTTTGGAGACTCTCTACTTACAAGATACAAGGCTAACTCACTGTGAGACATCCCAGAGGAGAAGTCACATGGGCTTACCCTGATGGAAGCAGATCTCTGAAGCCAGAAATGCCACATAGAGACTCCTGTCAATGCTGAGATGCTTGAGAAACCACAGAGAGACCCCTGCCAGCACTGAGAAGCTTACAATGCCACTAGATCCAAAGACCTTCTTACACACTGGCCTGTGATTGTCCTGCATTTGACATCATTGTATGTGCCATGTGAATCTGAAGACTTTATAGACTGGTATCAGACATAAGGACTAATATCAGACATGTGGGCTTGGACTGGACTAGGTTGGGATACTTTCTCAATGTTTCATTCCTCTTGTATATAAACTTCTTCCTTATCTACATATGTGTGCTTAGGAATTTGCTTCTTTAATCTTATCTAGACTAACAGTATTATTAAAAGTTATAGCTGCAGAAAAGACTTAATTTAATGGTCCTACTTCCTATCTGTGGTACATAATTTGCTGTTAATTTGAGACTTGAGTGAAGGGGTGGAGGTTAGCCTTTGAATCAATTACCAGCTTGATGGCCTCATATGGAGATGCTAAGGAGATAAATAACTTGCTGAAGGCAAGATGTAGGGTCACACCCTGAGAGATATTTTTGACAAGAAGTCACATGATGCTACCCTGATACAGCAAAAGCCTCAGAGCTGGAGAAGCCAAATGAAGACCTCTGCCAGTATTGAGATGCTTAGGACAACCCTGATCCACAAGACTTCCCACTCACTGGCCTGTGAACTTCCTGCTTTTAGCATCATTGCATGTGTTTCATGGGTCTGAAGAGGACATTATAGATTGATTTTGGACATATGGGCTAATACAGGACTTATGGACTTGATCTGGGTTTGCCTGGGATGTTTTCTGAATGTATAATTACTCTTTATATAAAGCTCTTTCTTCGGCACATATATTTATGAATTTGTTTCTCTAGTCTACCCAGACTGACACACTATCTAAAGTCAATTTTCATCTGTCATCAGTGCTGGTTCCTCTTTCCAATTCTAACTGGTCCCCTCCTTACTGTAGCAGTGGGTGATTCTCACATTAAATACATTTCTTGGCTGTTCCCACACAGATTCAGGAATTCAAACTCTGGTGGGTCTAACTTGGGTCACAGACCCATTGCTGAAAAATTATCCCATTTCTAGCATAGTTCACAGACAGTAATCTACATCCTATTTTGGTGTCCCACTGGTGTCTTAAAATATTGTAAGCAATCATATAAGGTACAAATATTGGTCTCTCCCTGTCCAAAAGAAAGAAAAATGATGAAAATTAAGAAACACTTGGAAAAAATTAGTCTAAATGGACTGATGAAACACACAAACATCAGTGTGCACAACCCTGACACCAGAAGAACTAGATGGTTCCCAGATACCACTACATATTGCTCTAAAAAAAGATCACCTTAGCAGGTCGTGGATAATGTAGGAGGGAAAGATGGAACAAAATTCAAAATTATGACAGACTAGGTTTTCTGGTTGGCTAGAAATTGTTGGAACCACCAAGAATACAGCCTTCATGACAATTCAGGTCTAAAAATGAACTCTTCCCCATATTAGAATAATCAACTATTGAAAAAAATTTTTTTAAAAAAACAGCATTTGCCAAAGGACAATGAACAGAGAAGATTAGGAAAGAAGGAACAGAAACAAAATATAGGGAGGGAGTGGGATAAATAATGCCACATTGAGGTGGTTGCAGTCAGTGTATAGGATTTGTTGACTGTAAAACATCTGCTCCATAAGCTTTCACTAATTCACAATAAAAAATTCTTTTAAAAGTTCATGGCATCCACAGGGTCAAAACACACTATTTGGCTTAGCCTGGGGTCACACCCTAAACGTGATCTCCTGAAAGTGAAACAAAGTAGTTCCCCCAAGGGAAAAGCAGCAAAAATTTCAAAAGAAGAAATGACTATTAGACTAGAAAAGAAAAAAAGTCTGCTACTAATTTCCCCCACTTCAGAAATGTTTGTTCTCTCATGCACTCATACACACACACACACACACACACTCATGCACACCAGACACACACAATGGCATATTACTGATGCTGTGCTTTTAAATTTATAAGGACACCTACTTCACAACAACTTTGAGATAATACAGAGCTGCCTTGTTTACATTAGAGGGCTTTTCAATTGAGAAACACTGTGAAAGAATGTCAGAGATTCACTTGAGGCCACATTCAAGTGAGCACCAATGTTGGCCTACAATCCACTCCAGTGCTCTTTGCCCAGAAGCCCACATGACATCGGCTCAGGGAAGTGTCCCGAGATACCACAGGGATGCAGCAAGCTTAACCTGCTAAGGGAAGCTAATGCTGCTTCTCTGAAAGAAACAGGGAGAGGTATGGGAATGATTTACCCTTATTAGTTCAGCTAGCTCTACTGACAAAACTAGAAAGTGATTCACTGTTGAGAAACGTCTGCTGGGCTATGAGTAATTGTGGAATCCCTCTCTGCAGGTGTCATTTTGAAATGATACTGTCTCCCCCAGAGACTCCTTCAGTGTGAAAGCATCCAGCCTGGTTACTCATTGTGACCATGCACTACTCCAGGTGAGGAGAAGTTAGTTAACTATACTCTCCAGGTCATGGTACTCACTAATTACCGATGAGAGGGAGCCCCTGTTCAAGTTATTGTCTCATTTCATCTTGTTCCTCTATGCCTTTGACCCCTATTCTTATTTCTTTTCTTTTCTCATTGTTGTCCACTCTGCAAAATCATGCTCATCCATTTCCCAAAGTCGGCTATACCAGCCTAACATTCCAGTGGTGAAAAAAAGAACTTCTGATAATTCACACTTTCTTCACTTTCTTCAGTGCAGTGCTTGGATGATGTCCCCATATAGTTTAAAATGTAAACTGTGGTTTCAAGGAAAATATAGCTCATGGCACCACTACTTGCCTGTCAGTTTACAGTATTGTGGTGACTCGCATGTTACTGTGATGCTGGGTGGCTTTGCAATTATTTTGCTCATTTTGGCTGCTTTATTTTTCTTTATCTTGCTGTATGTATAACATATATATATATATATATTCTGAATATGAGTCCTCTGCTGGTTTAACCTATTGAAAGTACCATGGACTGCTAAAAGGACAAAGAAATCTGTCTTGGAAGAAGTAAGGCCAGAGCTTTCCTTAGAGACAAAGGAGAGTGAGTCTTTGTCATGGGTACTTTGAACATGTTGTCCGGGAGATACCAGTTGCTGGAGAAGGACATCATGCTTAGCAGAGGAGCAGCGAAAGAGAGGAAGGCCCACAAGAAGATCAATTGACATGGTGGCGGCAACTATGTGCTCGAGCATAGCAGTGATTGTGTGGATGGATCTTTGTTTGTGCAGTGGGTCACTTTGTGTCAGAAGAGACTTGATGGCACCTCACACCAACCACATGTTCAGAACATTACATGACTATAAATTTATAGTTCAGGAATCCTTATGAAGCAGACACTCAAGTAGCCAGAACCCAGATCAAAAAAGAAGAGCATTGTTTAGATGTCTCACTATTTTTTAAAGTGCACCTTGGTTATTCTGGGTATTTTGTAACTTTCTAACTTTTAAAATCAGTTTAAAAAATTAGTAATAATTTAAAATTTTGATGGAAATTGGATTGGGATACTTTAAATCCATATGGATTAAGTTTAGTTAAATATGATCAATTTATAATACTAAGTCCTGCTATCCATAATGTATATTTTTCTTATACTTATGCTTTCTTTAATATCTCTTAATAAAGCTTTCAATTTTGACCTTAAGGTTTCTTCAATTTATTTCTTGATTTATTTCTGGGTCTTCGTATCATTGATGTTATTATATCAAGGAGCACTGGTAGCACAGTGGCACAGTTCCAGACCATTCACTGCTCTGCAGGATAAATACCATCTCCTTCCACAAAATCTTACAGCACCAGAAACCCAAGTGGGCAATTCTGGTCTGGCCTATAGAGTTACTTTGAATGGGAATAGACTCCAATGTGAGGGTTTTGTTTGTGGGTGGGGGTCAAATGACCTTTGGAGGTCAAATGACCTTTGGAGGTCAAATGACCCGTTCACAGGGGTTGCCCAATTCATAAGAGCAGTAAAATTATACTTATGAAGTAGCAACAAATATAATTTTATGGTTGGGGGGGTCAACACATGAGAAACTGTATTAGAGGGTCGTGGCATGAGGAAAATTGAGAGCCACTGCATTAAAGTGTTTTACTAACAATTTATTGGTATATTATTTTGAATGTTCCATGTAGACAGTTCCATTATCAGCAAATAATGACATTTTAGTTTAATTTCTTTTCCTTCTAAATCATTCTACTTTGCTTTTCCTGTCACATTATTAAGAAATTTAGCATTTCTAAACTCACAGAACTTGGAGTTCCCAACATGTATCAGGATTTTACTAGCTTTGAAAAATGTGGAGCAGACTTGAGGTTGTAAAGCTTTAGGCTGGAGTTTTTATGACACTCTCATTTATTTCATAGCTTATTAAGGTTTTTTTCGACTCCTTGTGTTCTGTGAGTTGGATTTCCTTTTTATGAATGGGTAGTATATTTCATAAAATACTTTAGTGTATTTTGAGATCATCAAATTATTTTTCTCTTTTTAACTATTATTGAAATATATCAAAACCATACCAACAGCCATTATCGAGTCCAACTCATAGTGACCCTAGAAAACAGGGGGAACTGTGCTGCAGGGTTTCCGAGGTGGTCAGTCTTTTTGGAAACAGACAACCTCCTTTCCCCTACAAAATGCCTGGTGCTTTCAGACCTATGACATCTGGGTTCTTACCTCCAACTTTTGGTTAAATACATTTAATTTACATTAAATGTAAATTAATTTTACATTAATTTTCTATTCTCTAATCCTGAAAGAAATACAAATTGGCATAAAGGATAGTGAGGTTTTTTGGTCCACTTGGCTGGCTCAGGTTCCTCAATGGTTTGGAAGGTAATACCTATGAAGTTACCAGGGCCTAACCTAACTGAATGCAATCAGAGTCAATCAATTGTAAGTCTCCAGAGTAGGGTAAGATTAGTAACCCAAGAATGTAACATGTTTACCCAGAGCACAGCTCTGAAGTAATGATACAATGAGAGGGTGTTTCCTTGGGAGTGTAGCCGCCTTCTAATATAAGTGGTTGCTATAGAAAAGCTTGCTTGCTTTTTCCTCAGTCTCCATCCTGTGTCTGGGTTACCTTTAGATTTGAACCAATGGCTTGCCATCTTGCCTGTCACTTCTGAGAGTCTTCGGCTGACCTACCAAGCGTAGCTTCATCTGCCTCTGCTGTCACCAGTCTATAGTCTTCTGACCAATGTTAGGTTCATCAGCCTCCAGAGCAACATAAGTCAGGAGAGGCCTCTAGTCTTACATCCTAATATTTGATCCACTGACTTGGAAATTGTCTGGTCTTGGACTTGCCTGCTTCTACAACCGTGTAAGTCATTTCCTTGATATAAAATTATACATGTGCACACACACACACACACAAGTTCACTGACTTTGTTTCTCTAGAGAACCCAGTCTGAGACAGCATAATATATTACTTTTACTTTTTATTTTTATATATCACTGGGTTAAGTCTGCTAATATTTTTTCTTATGATATTTATTATTCTTGTTGGGTTAAATACCTAAGATGAGTGTGTTAGACCTGGATGACTAGAGAAACCAATCCAGTGACACTCATATATGTGTAAGAGAGAGCTTCATGTCAAGAAGTAATTATGCATCAATAAAACATCCCAGCCCATACGTCTGAAACTAGTGCAAAAGTCCCTTTTCAGATTTAGGAAGCCATATGCAATGATGTAGAATGCAGGAAAATCACAGGCTGGTGGGAGCAAAGGCTTGTGGATCCAAAGACTAGGGGTGCATCTCCAGGGCCCACACAAGTCTCAGCAGTGGCTCATTAACAGGAAGTTGAAGACAGAGAAAGAGGGGGAAGGTTCCCAGGACCTTCCTTATAAGAAAGAGACACCGTCTGGCTGTGACTGACAGACTAGACTCCACTCCTACACTTTTATAGCATCAAGCCAACATGAAATTATATAACTACACCTACTAGGTTCTCTGAGAAGTAAAAAGATGCACACATAGATACACACAGAGAGAGGTTTATATCAAACAAATGGCTTACACAGTTGTAGAGACAGTCAAGTTCCAAGTGACTTGCATGCTGCTGAGACACCGATTCCGGAAGCTAAGTTATCATTATTTCAAATATCAGATGGGTGACTCATGGCAAACAAGTTTCAGGAGAACTTTTAGACTAAGGGCTGACAAGGAAAAAATAATTGACGCTCTACATTAGTCAACTGAAATTCAGTGGCATTAGCCACTGAAAACCTTATGAATCCTTTAATGAAAGTCTTATGCTGCCTTCATTAAAGTGAAGTAGCTTTATAAAAGAATTGGAGTATACCAATTGGAGTATACCAAAAAAGTATCTCTTTTTACTATTCTCTGAAAGATTTGGAAAAGATTATAACAACTTTTAGTTTTCTTGATTTTTCTGGCAAATTTAGTGGAACTTTTCAACAAAATTTCTCAGCCTTGCATTCTTTGTGATTTTTGACTACTGATTTTATTTTTTAAATAGCTTTAAAATTATTCAGATGCTCTATTCTTTTTTTATCATTTCATTGGGGGTTGTTTTTTAAAAATCATTTTAGTAGAAGCTCATCCAACTCTGACCATGATCAGTGGTCAATTATATGCATCAATTATATGCAGTCCACATTTGCATATGTGTTGCCATCATCATCTAGTAATGTCCTCCTTCCACTTAGGCCCCTGTATCAGCTCCCCATATCCCCCTCCCTCCTTACTTACCTCCCCCCCATGAATTCTTAATAATTTCCAAATTATTGTTGTTTTGTCATTTCATAAACCAGGGGTCCTCAATTTTTTTAAACAGGAGGGCAGTTCACTGTCCCTCAGACCACTGGAGGGCCGGACCATAGTTTAAAAAAAAACAAACTATGAACAAATTCACTGTGGGGCCCAGGTTGAGTCATCTGCTAAGCAGAACAGCAGTAGTGGCAAAAACACCAGCAGGCTGGATAAATGTCCTCAGTGGGCCACATGTGGCCTGTGGGCTGTAGTTTGAGGACCCCTGTCGTACACTGTCTGAAGTGTCCCTTCACCCACTTCCCAGTTGTCCATACCCCAGGGAAGAGGTTATATCTAGTATATTGTAAATTGTCATTTTTACATTTTAGATCCCTGAAATTGCTTCCTCCTTTCTACTCCAGCTTCCCTCCACCCTCCTGGTATCACCACTCTCACCACTGTTCCTGAAGGGATCTTCTGTGATCAGATTTTAACATCGGAAAAGTGGGGCACCAGTGAGGGGAGGGGAGACAGAGGGGGTATATTCCCTTCCCGTTCTCCCACCATTCCCTAGCTTGTCGTGCATTCTTTCCAAAAATTGGGATTTAAAAAAAAAAAACCCAGGACGCGGGAAAAATTATTTAAAAATCGGGACTGTCCCGCCAAAAGCAGGCCGTCTGTTCACTTTAGTTGGGTCATCACTCTGCCCTACTCCTCATTCACATCGATATGATTTTTTGATTTGGGTCTTTGGTGACTGATACCTGAACCCATTAACACCTCATAATCACACAGGCTGGTGTGCTTCTTCATGTGGGCTTTGTTGCTTCTCAGTTTATCCTCAAACTGTTAAAACCCCAGACAATATTTCTTTTGATAGTCAAGCATCATCAGCTTTCTTGACCACATTTGCTTATGCACCCACTTTGTCTTCATAGATCATGTCAGGAAAGATGAGCAAGGCCAGGTTATTAGAGCAAAGTGTTCTTGCATTGAGGGCATACTTGAGTGGAGGTCCAATGTCCATCAGCTCCCTTAATACTTGACAAATAAATATATGCACATAGGTCTATTTTCCTATCATTATATATAGATATATGCACATGCCTGTAAATGTCCTTTGCCTCTTAGCCCTTTCCTTTATTTCCCTTTACTTTCCTCTTGTCCCACTACCATTATCATGTTCGGCCTTCATTCGGGTCTCAGTTATTCCTCTTTACTGCATTGCCCAATAGTCTAGTCCTATGCCCTTCTCACCATGAAATTCAGATCAATTGCCCCTGGGTTTGTTGGCAGTCCCCTTCCGTTTCCCCGCCTCCCACTCTCCCATGTCCCCCACCCCCCTTGGAACCACCAGTCCAGTGGTTTTTTCCTCCAGATTGTTTATCCCCCCTGCCTTATCTAGATAGACATGCAGAGACAATAATAAACACAAAAATAAGACAAAGCAAAAGAAAACAGCAATGAAATAAAAGTCAATGAAAAGTTTCGGGTCTATTTGTTGACCTTTTGGGGTGTTTTCTGGACAAGTTGATGGAGTCCTATGCTCTGGCCCAAAGTCTATCTTTGGTATTCCTCAGAGACGTCACGACTTTGCTCCCCATGCTGCTCTGTTGCATACCCTTAGTGTTTCGCCCTGATATGATGGGGGCAGATCAGGCACAATTCCCGAACTGTGTCTCCAGTGTTTTCCCCCATGGCGCTATGCCGATGTCCTATACTTAAGCCAGTGTTAGCAATTTTTCTAGAAATGTATCTATTTGTCTAAATTTTCATTTTGCCTTCATTATAATTATAATAATAACGTATTAAGATTTCCACGTTTTATTGTAGTTTATAAATCTAACGTATCTGTACTAATGCTCCTTTTAATTTCTGCTCTTTATTACTTGTACCTTACTTACTTTAAATAATTTGTTTTCTCTCCCCTCTAAGTACCAATGATTAAAGCCCCACATCACTTAATCCTCCAGGCACTACTCAGTCGGTTCCGATGAGACTTCTGCACAGAGCATTAACAGGACAGGGGCTTAATTGTGCTGCATGGAGGCAAGTGAATTCCAGAAAGAATGAGGGTAGGCTTTCTCTTTTATTCCCAGCACTGGACGGTACCTACTGTATGAGAGGAGTCCCTAGGTGGTGCTAACAGTTGATATGGTCAGCTGCTAATCGGAATGCCTGGTGATCCACTTCCGAAAAACCAGCCATTGAAAACCCTGTGGAATACGTGGGATGGCCATGAGTCAACTCAATGTCAACCAGTTGGCTAATTCTATGAGATTGATACTTTAATTACTACAGTTAAGTACATTGCATTCAGGGGCACTGATGTGTCCAATCAAGATTACACTGCTGGTAAATAGTAGAGTTCAACTTCCAACATGTCTTGTTCTTTTCATTTTTCTATTTTCATCAAAAATATATATTCCTTTTAAACTGAGTCTTAATCCTATCATTTACTAGCCGAAATATTCTTGGTATGGCAAGTTGTTTAAATCTTGAGCCTCAATTTCTTCATCTATATGATAATCTGTGTGTATTGTTTTCTAATCCAGTTATATATAAATGGAGAGATATAAATATGGAATCAGGCTATGCATTGAACTTGCCTTTATCCTATATAGAGTATCTTTCACATTACTTTTCTCACTCTTAATTGTTCTGACAGATTGCAAGATATTAATAATAGATCTCCCAGTCTATTGAATGAATGAGTAAGGTATTCCAGGCCATTTATATCTCCTTCCCACTCATCCTTAGTGTATCTTCTCTGGGGAAACAGCTGCTTGGTTGAACTTGGTCAATCTATGAAGCAATGTGACATGCTTATTGCAATCATTCACTCAATAAAAAACAGTGGCCTGAGATCTTCCTGATATTTGTCTAAGCAGTACTATGGCAAAATTCAGATCAAAAGGCTCTTATTTGCAGCATTTTTCTGATTATTTGTTAAATGCACTTTGTTGTCTCCTCATAATATAACTTCTAGGCCAAAGAGAGGCACAGACAACCAGTCTCTCTTATTACATATGAAGCCCAATATTGAAGTCATCATTTCTGGTTTCTCCATTTCCATCCTCTTCTGTTGTGAACTGCCGCCTGTTAACCTTGAGGGAAGAGTGACACTTATTGGTAGAATTAACACATTGCAATGAATCAAACCTTTGAGTCTAAATTTCATTATTTGGTTGGCTTCCAGTTAATTCCAACTCATGATGAACCTGTGTATACAGGGTGATCCCCGCCATTGATTTTCAAGGATGTGCCCTTTTGGGAGCACGTCACCAGACCAGGTTGCCGTTATGCCTCTGAATAGATTCAAATGGCCAATCTTCCGGCTCATTGTCAAATCTAACCAGTCAAAATTAATGTGAATCCAATTCCAACTCATAGTGACCCTACAAGAAAGAGTAAAACTACCACCATAAAGTTTCTAAGGCTGGAATCATTACAGAAGGAGCTCTGGTTGCACTGTGGGGTAGTCATTGGCCTGCTAACTCCAAGGTCAGGGGTTCAACCCCATTAGCCTCTCCATGGGAGGAAAATGAGACTCTCTACTCCCATAAAAAGTACAGTCTTATGGAAACAATTATACAATTGTTTGACAAGATTGAACTATAGAATGGAATGACATATGTATTAACACACACAATAACAAATTTAAAAGAAAAACTAAACACAGATCCAGGAGTGTGTTTGGAACTCACACTAAATCCTAGCTCCAACTTAAGAACAATTCATTCTGACATCATGACTTGCTGGATATTCACCCTCAGGAAGAAAACACAGAAAACATGGGTGCTATAGCAAAATGCGGTGGAGATGAAGATGATGCTGGCAGATAAAATAGCACCCAGAGTCTTAAAGACTTCTTTCCAAATAAGCAGTTATCTAAGTGAGATGTCAACTAGTCCCCATGGAAGAAACACATCATCAACAGTCATGGAAGGATGGTAAACCATATAATCCAAAGTCAAAGGAGGGACTAGGATTAGAACCTAAATTGTGAGGACCTGGTATACAAAAGACTAATATTGACAGTGGAAGCCCACAATTTATTTGTGGAGCTACATAGAAAATAAGCCTCTGGAGGACTCCTATCTATAATTGAGGGATGACAAGAACGTGGTTACTAAACAGAGAGCTTTGGAGAAATGAGTATGGAAGATCAAGGGTGTAAATATTACTTGAACAGTTAGCACTTTGTTAGTAGATCCCCCCCAGGAGGCATACTGGGCCTGATCTGATGTCTTCAATCATTGTTATCTTTGGTTTACATTGTTCTGTTGGGTTTTTGATTGTCCAGAGGTGCCATGTCTTTGGAGTCCTGTCTTCACCCTACTGAAGTTGTGCTATATGTTTTTCTGGTTTTTGACCTATAGAACCCAAGATTGCCAAATCTATAGAGACAACAAGCAGAACACAATTGTGCTAGTCTGGGGAGACTAGAGAAACAAATTCATAAACACGCAAACGGATATAAGGGAAAGGTTTATATACAAGAGGAATGGAACATTGAGAAAGTATCTCAACCTAGTCCATTTCAAGGTCATAAGTCCGATATTAGCCCATGTCTAATACCAGTCTATAAAGTGTCCTTCCAACTCACAAAGCAAATGCAATGACACTAGGATAATCACAGGCCAGTGGGTGTAGAGTCTTATGTATCCTGCAGCAGTAGAAGCATCCTGGCGCTTGCAGGGATCTCCTCATTTCCAGGGCTCATGGTCCATCAGCAGTATCCAGTGGTGGTAGAAGCATCTCAGCATTGGTATGGGTCTCCCCATGGCCTCCCAAGCATCTCAGCTATGGTAGGAGTCTCCACATGACTTTGGCCCCATCAGGGCACATGTGGCTTCTCCTACGGCTCTTCCAGTCTCAAGGACTCAGGGTCTAAATCCTGCTGTCATGTTGTCTTGTAGGTAGACAGACTCCAAGAGACTGAATTAAGTCTCTCTCCTCCATTTGGGAAAAAACACAAGACTCTGAATTCTCAGGAAAAATCCATGCCCACATAGAGGCCTCATTGTCTATCTCCAGATTGACAGGCTAGACTTTACCCCTACACTTCCAGTGCCGTGGCAGATCAGAGACTGCCACAGCGCTTCTGTTGTTCTTGTTGTTGTTTTGGTAGAGGGGTTAAGCAGTGGGCGGGGGTGGGGGCGGAGAGGAAGTGAAGGGGAAATGATGTCAAGGGGTCCCTGTAGAAAAAGAATGTTTAGAAACTGATTGTTGTGGCAATTGTACAATTCTGCTTAACGTGGTTGAGCTATAGAATGATATTAATTAATTAAAAAGATATAATCTTGAAAAAATTTTATTGAGTTGCTATGTTAAGACTCAACCCTAAGGCAGAGGACTTGGTTTGATTTGGAATGCTCATGGAAGCAGACTATTCATCTATAATCCACAGAGCTCTCGGGTGGGTTCGAATCACTGGCTTTGAAGTTAGCAGCCCAGTGCTTCACCACAGTGCAATTGAGCTCCTTAGCACCACCCAAGGACTCCTATTTCTAAAAGTCATTGGTACACAAAAGATAAGAGACAGCAGGAAGGATTCTCAGAATGGTACTACAGTCATACCTGGTAGTCACTGTTTTTATTTAATCTTGAACAATCCTTCTGAAATTAGGATTCCATAATTGCTATTTTTGTGGCTTTCATGATTGGTTTTGTGAAGACACTCTAGAGATTAGAAACCAACCCCCTAGTTCCACCATGTCCCTCTGACCATAACCTGTCAGCTGTCTGGTTTTTTATTTGTTTTTGTTTTTTTCCTTCTGTTTTGGTTTTGTTTTTTAATTACTTGCAAGCTATATACATTTTAATAGCTAGAAAAAATACAAAAGAATTATGCGTCTTTTCTTTAATGGGACTTACTAAGAATAAAACACATGTGTGCATCAAAGGACTTTACCAAGAGGGTAGCCAGGCAACCCACAGACTGGGAGAGAATGTTTAGCAATGATACAACAGACAAAGGGATTATTACAAAAATTATAATACCCTCATTTCCTCCAAGAAGAGTAGAAGAGATAACCCTTTGAAGAAATGGGAAAAAGAAATGAAAACAAGTTTCACTAGGGAGGAGGTCCATATGGCTAATAAAAACATGAGAAAATGCTCCCACTCACTAGCCATTAGAGAAATGCAGATCAAGACAACCATGAAATTTCATTTAACACCCTTGAGGCTAGCCCAGATCAGAAAATCAGAGTGCAACAAATGCTGGAGGGGATGTGGTGAAATAGGAACACTTCTACAATGCTGGTGATCGTGTAGATATGTACAGCCACTATGGGAAGCAGTCTGGCAATACTTAATGAAAATGGAAGTTGGGCTACCCTATCATCCAGCTATTCCACTATTGGGTATATATCCAGAAGAGATAAGAAATAAACCACAGCCAGTGGTATGCACGCCAATGTTTATTGCAGCACAATTCACAATCGCAAATAGTTGGAAACAATCTAAATTTCCATCAGTTGATGAATGGATCAACAAACTTTGGCACATACACACAATGGAGTACTACGCCTCACTCAAAAGCTCTGACGAGCACATGAAACACTTCACTGCGTGGGAAGAACTGGAGGGAATTATGCTGAGCGAAGCCAGTCTATCACAAAAGGAGAAGTACTGCATGAGCCACCTGAGGTAAGTAGAAACAGTATGGTGAGTATAAAAGAGAAGACTCCGATACCATAACAGTTGGTACAAGACGTAGGGCAAGGGGAGGAGGGAGGACCAAACCCAGGGAGGTACATGTTGGGTGCAACACAGTAATGGGAGAAGGATGAGGGGGTGGAGAGCATAGGGAGATAAAAGGAAGTTCAAAAGTGAAAGGATAACAGAGGGAGCAGGGCATTATTCCACCCAGGGGGGAAGTTCTGGTCTTGTCTCCACAGAAACCAGAGTGGGTGAGCAGTTCCTACCACGAAGTACCCAATCATGACGACAGCGTAGACGCATGGAAGGATGCAAGAAGAGAGAGAGCTGCAGAGTTGGACGCAACCAGAGTCAGATGGACTCCTTTCCTAGAAGTGGGCATGGCAGAGAACAGGCTGGGGGAGGAGCCAGCATCCCACACCCACAGGGACTAAGACAAGAAGGGAGGAAGAGGAAGAGGGCTGGTCCAAGCTCCACGCCGACACATGATGCTCAGAGGAATACATCCCTCTGGAGACCCAATGCACCACAGAAAGAACTGGGCAAACAGTGATTGCTGGGGACACGAGGGAGGGTTGGAGAAGGGGGTGTGGACAAACACATGGATGGGGGTGGGGGAGCAACAAGTGGTCTAGAATCGATGGAAAGGTGGGTGTGGGAGGCCTGGTCAGGAGTAAGCAAGGACAATGAATCTGTGAGGAAGCAGTGAAACGCCAATGAAGGTGGAACATGATGGTGGGACAAGAGGGAGATGGAAGGAAATAGAGGAAAGAGCTAGAGGGCAAAGAGCACTTGCAGAAGTCTAAACATAGGTATGTCTATACATACATACATACATACAACTATCTAGCACAAGGTGGGAATAAATGTAAGACCATATCTATAGGCCACATACTACAGTAGCAAAGTAGACCTTGGACTCTCACCCTGGTGCTCCCTCATTTGCTATATGAATCTGGTATTCCTTGAGGCTCTGGCCCAACATGATCACTGAAATAAAATGGGTGCACAAGCAAATGTGGTGAAGAAAGCTGATGGTGTTCATACATCATAGGATATATCTTCTGGGGTCTTAAAAGCCTGAAGATAAACAATAGACCATTTTCTTGGGAAGAGACCACACCCACACAGAAGAAACATAACAGCCAGCATGGCCACATGGTGGTGGAAGGTCTAGGCAAAACACATATCACTGTGCTCATTGAAGACATGTGTAGACCATGTGGTAACATGAGCCATAGAAGAAGCTCATTTGCCTGTGCGATCACGAGATGCTGAAACAATCTGGCATCAGGCATCAAAGAACAAAAACTAAAATCAATGGACCAACTGACTCCCGATATCGCTGAAAACAAATGGATAGAGAGGCAAACAGAGTAGGAGAAACGATGGTGCCCAGCTACCAAATGATTGAATGTCTGGACTCTCAAAGACTTGGAGATAACCGAGTCACCATTCAGCACAGAAACTGCAAAGTCCACATGGAAGAAGCACACCAGCATGTGTGATCAAGAGGGAGCAGGTATCGAGCATCAGAGAACAAGAATCTCATCATTACGAATGAGGGGGAGAACAGGATGGGGACCTAAGGTCCACTGGTGGGTAATTGGTCACCCCTTTACACAGGAGTCATGGGGAGGAGACAGACCAGTTGAGGGGCAGCCGTGTAGTGATGCATACAAATTTCCTCTAGTTCCTGAAGGCTCCCTCCCCCAACCATCATGGTCCCAACTCTACCCCACAAATCCAGATAGGCTGGAGTGGGTTTACTAGTGGAGCAGGGAGCTGGGGGTGTGGGGAGACCAAGATGGTTGAGCCCCTTCAGCCCGGTGGTTGGATTGGAGCTGCTGGAGGGGTGGAGAGAGGGTGGGGTGGAGGGAATGCAAGGGTGAATCCCCTCTGACCAAGGATGAGGCATATGAAGAGCCTTGCAGAGGACATTGTAAAGTGAATCATTGAAAATGCAATGATTTAACAACTTGTCATTTGATTTCTCTTTTTACCCATTTTATATTTGGTCCAGGTTTTTAAATCTTTTCTACTTCCTTTTCTATTAAGGGTTGCCTCTGCTTTATTTTATTATTGTTGTTAGGTTTTTTGGGTATGTTTTTGCTTTCATCTCTTATTATTGTTTTTGCATGTTTTTCTGTATACAAAATCTAGTATAGTACATTGTTAGAGACAATAACTGAACTAATAGTTTCTTGGGGGTGTGGCAGAGGGAGTTGGGGGAATAGGGAGTTAATAACAACAAGAACAAGAAAGAAGAAAATGTTCTAAAATTGTCTGTGGTAATGATCATAACACTCATAGCTGTTGAATTGCATGCTATGTGGATTATGTGACAATAAAATCTTTGTTAAAAAATTATGCTTCATAAAATTTGAAAAATAAAAATGTCAGTGTCTATACGGAAATTTTTTTGGAACATGTTTCTGTTCTAGGTGCTATCAAGTCAGTTCCAACTCCTCGCGGCCCTAAGTTCAACCAAGCTGCCCCGTCCTGCGCCATCCCCAGAACTGCTGCTGCTCTTTGAACCCATCGTTGGGCCCACAGTGTCAACTCTTTCTTGTCAAGGACCTTCCTCTTCCCCACTGCCCTCCTGCTTTACCAAGCACGTTGTTCTTCTCCAAGGACTGGTCTCTCCTGACAACATAGCCAAAGCACATGAGACAAAGGAGCATTCTGGCTGTCCTTCTTCCAGGATAGATTTATTTGTGTTTGTTTTGTTTTATTTTGGGGGCAGTCCATCATACTTCCAATATTCTTCATGAGCACCATAGTTCTTTACTTCCAGTTTATGTTTGAATTCCTTTCAAGAAAGTATACCTTTTTATAACTGATTCATCCAAATTAGGGCCACAGAAGATCCGCAGTTTATATTTTGTTGGTATAGTTTTAAGAGTCTTCTCTATAGAAGCCAGAGGTCTCCCCTTTGTCCCTGCCGGGCATGTTGACAAAAATAAATGACTTCTTCCATAAAAAGTCTCACATTGTTTCAGATTGTTTCATTTCCCATAATTTGGAGTTGTACTTAAATGCACAATTTGATTCCATTTTAATATTTTGGGCTAAATTTGTTACACAGGTCCCTTCAAGGATGTCACTTTGCTGGCTAAGGTGTGCCTGACCCAGGCCAGGTAAAGTGCCACAGAATGCCAAAAGAGGCAACAAATGTTTCTGTGAAAAGTACAACCAGAATGCTTAGAAGACAGCATAGTGAGACTGGGTCTCACATACATTGGACAGGTTATTGGGAGAGGCCAGGCCCTGAGAAAGGGACATCAGGCTTGGTGAAATAGCGGGGCAGCCCCAGAGAGGAAGACACCCAACAACCAGCGGAGAGAGGGCCCAGGACCGGGGCGCATGTTGTTCTGTTGTGTGTAGTGTTGACCTGGGTTGGAGCTGAGCTGATGGCACCTAGTGATGACAACAACAACAACAACAACAACAACAACTCAGAGGGGTTCCTTAGTGTCAGAACAGAACAGAGCTTCGCCGGGCTTCCAATGGTTGTGACATTTTGAGAGACAATGGCCAGGCCTCCTTTCTGAGGTGTCTCTTGGTGGACCCAAACCCCCAACCTTTACATTCGCAGCAAATGCATTTGCCTGGCCAATGGACCTCTGTCTTACATCACCATTGTTGGTCATCACCATGAAAAGGTGGCAGACAAGATAAATTAGAACCCAAATGTCAACGTTCAGGGAGCAGGGCTGCCAGCTGCTCCTCTTCAGCCCAGACATAGAGGGAGTGCTCAGTGGGAACACTACCGTGCCACTCACTGAGACATGCTGAGCAGTCAACCACAGCCCAGTCCAGGTGGCTCCATGTGGTCACCACCCTCCGTGTCCATGGTAAAGGGTACCAGAGGCCAGCTGGAGCCACAGCTATCAAAGGATGACATGATTTGGGGCTTGTGCACTTCCTCATTTGGCCTTTTCTCCTCAAGTGGTGACCCACCCACCTTTACACCTTCTTATTTTCAACTGACTTCCTCCTCAAAGATCCCCTAACAGATCCCAAGTTGGGGGTCTTCCAACCCTCACTGATGTTTACTGACAGTTGCAGAGTAACTGTTACCTTTTTGAAGCAGAATTGGGACCTGACCAGATGTGCGAGTTCTACTCATTCTGCAAAATTTGACTCTACCATTTATTGGCATGTGGCCTCATATAGAGGATTCACAAAGCCTGGACTCAAATTATCCAGTGTCATGGGAAACACAGTATGGACTTGAAGGTTTTCCAGATTACTAAATATCTGATAGCAGAATTTGGGGATGAAGCGCAGGAAGTTTTTTCTCCTCGATTTTGTCTTCTCTGTTGCCTACTAAGTATCTAGCAGAGAACAATATCAAGATAATTTAGAGTATATATTTTCCCCAAATTGTTATGTAAAATGCAACAAAGCTAGGAGGAATCAAAGGAACAGACAACAATTATTCTTTTTCTTTTCACTTACACCCACATCCTCTTTTGTCAAAGGAAAATTGACATTAGTTACTTTCCAAGGTTGTTTCTTTGCACTTTGCTTAGTTTTTTTAAAAAAATAATACATGCAATAAAATAGTCTTTCTTTTCTATGAAATTTTACAATTTACTATATATTTTAACATGTTTTATGCAATAATGTTTTTTCCTAAATTCTACTATGTGAATTTTTAAATGGCTATATTGAAGTATAATTTGCAATATAAAATAAGACTCTCCCATATCCTCCCATCAACCCCCACCTCGGCAACCAATGATATACTTGCTTTGACTGCCTTTTGTAGAATTGCATGAATGAAATAGTGCAGAGGACAGTCTTTTATGTCTGGCTTTTCTTTAATGCATTTCATCTTTTTTTTTCATTTTTATATTTATAGACTATTGCAAAGAAAACAGTGCCCACATACTTCCTTTCCCCTGCACTTTGTCTCCTTTATTAACATCTTGCATTCTTGTGCTGCACGTGTTAGAACTGATGAGCCACTGTTGTCAATTTAAGTCCATCCTTTACATTGTTTCACTCGATGTTGTACAATAAGATGGGTTTTAACACATACATGAAATCTTTTGCTCACTATGACATACAAAATAGCTTCATGCACCTTAAAATACTCAGTGTGCCACGTATTCACCTTTCCCCCTGAATACTAGGCAACCATAGATCTTTTTACTGTCTCATTTGGTCAATAGACAGGCCAATGGTTTGAACATTGCACCAGTTCCCTGGTTCTCCAGAAGAAAAGAGCTGGCAATCTGCTTCCATACAGATTACCATCTAGGAATCCTGTAGAACAGTTCTGCTAAATCATATGGGATCCCTAGAAGATGGAATGAACTAGATGGCACACAGTATAGCTTCATCATTTCCAGAAAGTCATATAGAATAAAACAATTTGTAGTCTGGGTTTTTCATGGAATTCTAAAGAGCCTTCAGTTCTGTTTTATGTTGTTATTGTTGTGGAGTACATTTGGTTAAAGTATTGTCTGTTTCATGTTTCAGTAATTTATTCCTTTTTTAATGCTGAGTAGTGTGTTATTATCTTTATTTTTATATAATAAAACATCTGGGGGGCTGAGCCCCGGTGGTGTAGTGGTTGTGCGCAGGACTGTGGCCCCCTGGGATGGAGGTTCAATTCCGGCTCCCAGGAGCAAAGGCTGGGCCTCCTACTCCCACCACCTGAGGGCAGTGATGCTTAAAAAAAACAAACAAAAAAAAACATCTGAATTGCTCTTAGTTTTGGGTCAGGTTAGACTAAAGGGCAAGTCGTAAGGAAATCTCTAAGGAGAGGCTTCACTAAGACTCATGGAGTTTGTGCTAAGCTCTTTTGTGGGAGAGTGATTTTTTATTCATCACAAAAACTCTTTTACTAATAGACTTTGGATTCGATAACTCTGGAATGCAGATCTCTAGTGCTCAATTATATGTCTTTTTGTAAATTTTCTTTCCTTTTCAAACTTTTACTTTAATATAAGAATATGAGTAAATTTTTTTTATTTTAAAAAATCAGAAATATAATTATATATATTTAAGATGAGACAATAATCACCTGTTCCCTTTTCTGGAAGCATTAACTGTTAGCATTTGGCATGTCATTTCAGACTTGAGTTTGTACACAGGTATACTTCTGGCTAAAAATACAAAGTTAATAGTTCTTATACCCTTTTGTATCCTGATTATCACACAAATCATGGCTGTTTTTCTCATTGCTATATTGGAGATATTTTCACATCGATATGTACATTTGCAACATTCTTGAATGTTTGTGGAAACTTTATGTTGATGACTGAATAGGAATTGTCCTATTGATGGTAAATGAGAGGTTATTTCCAAGTTTATACTGCTGCTATCAATCGTTTGCATTTATTTTTGATACTTCATTTACACTTTCATTTATTTGTAAAATGAATGAGAAAGACTGCAGAAGCACTGATGCATTTGAATTATGGTGCTGTCAAAGAATATTGAAAGAATATTGAATATTGAAATATTGAAAGTGCTCTCTGGGCTACCAGAGAGAAAAAAAACCTGTCTTAGGGAAAGTACAGCCAGAAGGTTCTTTAGTAGAGAAGATGGCAACACGGAGTCTCACATACTTTGGAAATGTTACCAGAAGAGATCAGTCCCTGAAGAGAACATCATGCTTGGTAAAGTAGGAAGGCTGTAAAATAGAGGAAGCCAAGCAAGTGGAGCATTAGCTCCAGTGGGTGTAACAATGCGGCAGTGAGGATGACACAGGACCATGTGGTGTGTCACTCTGTGGTATAGAGGAGCACTGTAAGTCAGAACAGACTTGGTGGCCCCTAGCAACAACATCTCTAAATACGAATGTGTATTTTGAGATAATCATTTGACTTTTTGTTTTCTGGGGCCTCACTGCCCTCTGGTGGTGGGAGTAGGAGGCCTAGCCTTTGCTCCTGTGGAGCTGCTGCTGGAATTGAACCTCCATCCCAATGGGCCGCAGTCACGTGCACAACCACTATGCCACCGAGGCTCAGCTAATCATTTGATTTTTAAGATTTGCCTGTCTCTTCAAAAGCATAACTTTGGGTTTTTTCCTAAGTAGCATAGAAATGTTGGTGAGGGCACTGAACTCAGTGGAGTACAAGAACTGAGGTATGTGAAGAAATATGTCTATTGTGCAAGAACATAAGGGATAGATTTTGTAATTTATCTCAATTTTTTAAAATTTCAAAGTGGAAAATAAAAACAACCCAATCCTAGAATTGTGCCCAATCTGACCCCACCACACGAGGGCAAAGCAGTAAAGGCAGGCAACAGAGCAGCAAGGAGCCCTCAGTAAGATAACTTTTTTTTAATTCTATAAAAGAGGAACTTTGAGTGTGAAATTGGCTATGAAGTGTCTGAAAGAACAAGCTTACCTAGCAAAGGAACCCCAGAAGTTTCACTTCTGCCTTCCTCTTTTCTCTTCTCAAGTCAGAAATAGCTTTAAAATACATGGACTCAGCTGGGGGGAGAAAAGAAAACAAGAAACCTTTAATATTCGAGTGGGACTTAATGATAAGAGATGAGCCTGTGATCAACAGTAACCAGCCCAAATGACAGTCATAAAAATAACTCCGTTTCTTCTAGCAAGGTCCATTCTGAGATCGTCTCAGTGTATTTATATGAACTAAATCATGCACATGGAGTCGTCTGAATAGCAGCTGCTCTCAAAGTCCCTGTACAAAAGAAGATGATAGAAGAGACTAGACAATGGAAGGAATTCATCTACATGTAAAGTTATGTTTTCCCATGCTCATTTCCTTATTTTCTAAAAAAAGATTTAAGAATCACACACTTAAAGCAGAAGGAAGCTGAGATATCATTAAGCCCAACCTTTTCATTTTTCAGATGAGAAAGTATGTGAAAAATATATTCCATTCTAGCTTCCTCCTCCCTCCCCACCCCCGCCCCCCGCCGCCAATTTTTCCTCTAAAGGCTTAGTTCTTCAATTCTTGGCTTGTGTAACTATTTAGAAAACAGTAGTTTTTCTTTAAAATTCCTTCTACCCACAATGGCTGGATTGGATTTTCTAAAAGAAACATGTTCTCTCCTTAAGAGATGAAGTTTATATCTCTTAGGACTATTTCAACTTTGGAAAAATTTAAATGAATCACAGGGGGGATCAAATGATAGGGTGGAAAATTTTAGAGAAACAAATAACCTTGTTCTTGCAAGGGTAAAGACTCCATCTGTTTTATTTTATTTTATTTGTTTTGCTTCTCAAAAAAGTTTTTGAAAAGTGATCTGTATTAGTTGAATACAGAATAGGAATAGGAAATCACTAAGGCATCAAAAGTATTCTTCTATTTCAACAATGGTCATATAAGCAAATATAAAAATTAGGTACCAGTTATTTTAGCACAAATAATAAAGCATGTAGTAATTAATGTACTGAAAGTGGAGAAAATATTCAATGCTATTAAGGATTGCAAAGGAGACCTGAATGGAATGGAATAACACGGATGGAATAACATAATGCTTGTAAAGCTAAAGATTCTTTTCAAATCAATCAGGACATTTATGAAGGCTCTAATTAAGAATTTAGCAGATTCTCTTGCAGTTCTACGATATCCATGGCAATATAAAGGGTACAGACTAAAATATCTAAAATTTTCAAAAAAAATAAGAACCAAGCCATTGTGAGATTTTGGAATCAGTTGTCTTAATATTTAAAATGTCAGCAAATCATTGTAAATGATGTAAAACACTAGACAGCATAGAACTCACACACATATCCTATCTATCCCAATTTTATGCATCTCATATGATTCTCTCCAAACTTGTGGTAAAGATTTGTAATGCAGGAAGTAGTATGGATACTGGTTCATTATATACCATACACAAAGGTGACTCCAGAAGGGTTAAAGACCAATTGTGGAAGTAAATGGATATGCTGCCAGAATAAATATTGACAAGTATTACGGTAATCTTAGAATAGGAAGGATTGCTAAAGCAAGGTTCCCAAAGCACACACTTTAGGTTAAAGCTGGACAGATTTCAATATTTCAGTACAATGAGGTACACAATAAACAAAGTTAGCAGAGGAATGGTAGAGAAGAACACAATTTTGATGTTCAGTCAGGAATTGACACATACGCTATCTCCCAAACATGCACACAGAAGAAAATCAATTAAAAATTGGCAAAGATGTGAAAGATTAATTCACAGAAATGGAAACATAACAGCCATTATCTGAAGCGATAACTCAGCTCAATAGCAATCAAAGATATTCAAAGAGAACAATGAAATAGCTTCATTCATCAGTTTGATAGGAGCTAGAAAGAGTAATAATATTATTACCCAGAATTTGAAGAAACTGAACCGTTAAGCACTGTAAGTAGGGGTTAAAAAAAGTTCAGTTGCCCTGGAAAATTTTGGCAGTATATAGTCAAATTGATGGGAGGATTGGTTGTGGAAAATATGGCTTTGGTGACAGAAATGACACTGGAGATCAAGATTGCATGACATAATTTTATAAAAACCAATGTTGTGTTTATTTAATATATCTGTTTTCAACAACATAAACTGTATATGTGCATTTCACCAGATGGAAGACACAAGAATCAAATAGACTATATCTGTGGGAAGAAATGATAGAAATATCCCTTATAGGCAACCAAAACAAGTCCAGAACGCAACTGTAGACCATACCATAACTTGTTCATAAATAAGTTAAGGTTGAAGCTGAAAAAAATAAAACAAATCCACTAGAACCAAAGCATAACCTTGAGTATATTCCACCTGAATTTAGAGGCCATCTGAAGAACAGTTTATGTATTAAACACTAATAACCAAAAAGCAGATGAGCTTGGGGATGATCTCAAGGACACCATACATGAAGAAAGTAAAAGGTCATTAGAAAGACATAACAGCATTAAAAAACAACAATGAATGTCATAAGAAATTCTGAAATCTGCTCTTGAATATATAAAATATAATACAACTGGTAGACATCATGCTTATTAAAGTGGAGGATCAGCAGAAAAAGAGACCCTCACAGGTCGAAGGAGGGATTAGTATCAGAGTCAAAAGTGTCAGGCTCTGATTTGGAGAAGGCTATGGATGACAGTGGAATCCCAAGGTCCTTTTGTGGAACTGCATGGGAAGTAAGCCTCCAGTGAACTACCTCTATCCATAATTGAGAAGTCGAAAGGAAATGATTACTAAACAGAGTGCATTAGAGTTGAGTATAGAAGATCAAAGGCATAAATTTTACTTGAACAGTTAAAGCCGTCAGCAGATCCCCCTGGGATGCATGCTGGAACTTATCTGGTTTCCAAAATATTCTGTATTTTTGTTTGCATTGGGGTGTTATCTCAGAGGAATTAGCTCATGGGGAGTCACCCTCTTGAAGCTGCACTATCTGCTTTATTGTTGATGGGTATATGAGAGCCAGGAGTGATGAACCTATTGGGAAAGCAAGTAGAAAAAAGGTTTTGAGGGTAAAGGATACGCTGGTGGTGGTGGGATAAAAGGGAGACAATGTCAATGAGTCTGTGTAGAAAAATAATGTTTGGAAACTGATGTGGTAGCAGATGTACAATTCTGCTATACGTGGTTGAACTATGGAACGATATGTATATTCATTCCCAATTAATAATTCAAAAGCAGGCCCTCAATGAACTACATTGACAAAGTGGCTATAATAATGGTTCAACAGGTAACAAGCATCAAGGAACAAGAATCATATCATTGCAAATGAAGGGAGGGTGCAGTGGGGACCCTAAGCCCACTTGCGGGCAATTGTGCATCCCCCCTACAGAAGGGTTGTGGGGAGGAGACGGGCCAGTCAGTAGTGATAAAACATACAGCTTTCCTTCGGTTTTTGAAGGCTTCATCTCCCCAACTATCAAGATCCCAATTCTACCTTACAAGTGCAGATGGAAACTGGAAATCCAGGAAATCCAGAACGGATGAACCCCTCAGGACCAGCAGTGAGAGTGGAGATGCTGGATGGGTAGAGGGATGGTGGGGTAGAAAGGGGAAGCCGATTACAAGGATCTATATATGGCCTCCTATCTGGAGGATGGATAGCAGAGGAGTGGGTGAAGGGACATGTTGGGCAATGTAAGATATGACAAAATAATAATTTATAAACTATCAAGGATTCGTGAGGAAGGGGGAACAGAGAGGGAGAGGAAAAGATGAGCTGCTGATGTCAAGGGCTCAAGTAGAAAGCAGATGTTTGGAGAATGATGATGACAGCAGGTGTACGAAGGTGTTTGGCACAACCTATGTATGGATAGATGGTGATAAGTGCTGTATGAGCCCCCAATAAAGTGATTTATTTTAAAAAGATATCACCAAGTACCCTTCATAAAAGGAAATGAAAAATAAATTATAAAGTTATCAAAAAGAATGCATTCCAAGATAATAATTGTGGGATAGAGCAGGAATAGGTAGTTAGTGCTTCATTTTGTTATACATAAGATTTCTGAGTCAGAGCCAGATGAACAACAACAATGAAATTAAGTTATGACTAGCCTATGATTTAATGATCCCCTTTCTGAATGCTTTCCTTTGAGAAATTATTTCTCATATATGTGAGGACACATATGAAGTTGTTCCCTGAAACATTGTTTGTGTTACTGGGGAGTTGAGGTAATCTATATATCCATTAATTCAGAGTGGATTAGAATAATAGGGTATAGTTTCATGAAAAATATTGTATTAGCAGACTCTATAAAATTAGCAGACTCTATAAAAAGCTATTTAAAACAGCTTTTAAATGCATGGAGTTGGGTAGAAAAATCCAAATAGATCTGTACAAAATATTTTGTAAATTAAAAACATACAAACCATGAATATATACCTTTTAAGGATTCTTTGCACCCTTTAAAAATCATTTTATTAGGGGCTCATATCACTCTTATCACAAATTTATACATACATCCACTGTGTCAAGCACATCTGTACATTTGTTGCCATCATTCTCAAAACATTTTCTTTCTACTTGAGCTCTTTGTATCAGTTCCTCATGGCCCCTCCCCCACTTTCCCTCCCTCATGAACCCTTAATAATTTTTTTTCATACTCTACACCTTTTTTTTTTTTTTGGCATCACTGTCCTCTGGTGCTGGGAACAGGAGGCCCAGCCTTTGCTCCTGTGGAGCTGCTGCTGGAATTGAACCGCCATCCCAGTGGGCCGCAGTCCCGCGCACAACTACTATGCCACTGGGGCTCAGCCCACTATACATCTTTTAAGGATGGATATCCTTCACTTGACATATAACAAAGCCCTAATGGAGTAGCAAGTGACACGCTGTTAACCACAAGGTCAGCACTTCAAACCCAGCAGCTGCTCCTTGCGAGAGATGAAGCTTTCCACTCTCTGTAAAGAGTCACAGTTGGAAACCCACATGGGCATTTCTACCCTGTCCTACAGGGTCCCTGTGAGTTGAAATTAAATCAATGGCAGTGAGGGGTCTTTTGTTGTTGTTGTTTTATTTTATTTTAGAAACATATAAGTGACATGTATTCAACACATTACAGAGGAATTGGGGTATGTTTGAAAATATCAGAGAATATATAAGGAAACTTAAGAGACTGATAATTGTGTTAGACTGGGCTGTCTACAGGAACAAAACCAGTGACACTCATATATGTCTAAGAACTTTTATCAAGAATGAAATTTATATCCAACAGACTTCCAAGTCCAGTTTAAGTGTCTGGGTCTGATGCAGAAAGGTGAAGTCAGAAGCAGGGAGATCCCAGACTGGTGAGTACAAAGTCTCATTGGTCCACAATCAACAGAATCAGGGCAGGGTGCCAACAGCTCCTACATTGGAGCCCACAGGGCTCACCCCAGAGGGAGACACAGAATTCCAGCAAGCAGGGAAGGTAAAGGGCCAGAGCAGAGAATTTCTTATTGCCTCCCTTATTAAAAGGCCATACCCCTAAGGAGCAAATCACAGGCAACTTGGGAATGTGAATGTCAGGTTGGACTCCCCCCTATATCCACAGAAGGTACCATCAAATTAGTATAAAATCTAGCCACTGCAATGATATTGTGCTTTAAACAGCAAGATAGACTCAACCCTTTATATGAAAAATTACCCAAGTGCAAAATCACTTACTTAACACATGCTTATTGTGTACCTACTGGGGGTAGAAAAGAAGAATGCCACTCAAAATCCTACACAAAACAACCACACAAAAATAATCATTATGACCGTCTCAGACCTCTCTGTTGCTTTCTCAATCTCTCTCTCAATTTTGAAGCTTTGCTAAACAAAAATGTGACGTTGCTAATACACTTTCTCTTTATAATTATATTCTCTACAAAGGCTATACAAGTTGCTGCTTTCCCAGCCTACAATAATTCCAAAATTTTTTTAACTACCATAATCAGTTGCCTTATTTCTCATCTTAAGATGATGCCTTCAAACAATTAGCCAAATGGCTTTCTCATTCACTTCCAAACTAGAAAAACATTCATTTCTTTTACCATTCCATTAAAGCGTTTTACTCATGGACACATTCTTAGTTTTTATCTCATTATCTTTTCTCTGCTCAGATCAATAGCTATCAGTTGCTGTATATGTTGATATATACCATGATGCCAAGATTTGTACTAAATTGTGAACTCCAAGGTGATGTCCGTACAGGCTCTGCCCTCCAGGAGATTATTTTGCTTGAGAATATTGATCCAAACATGGGTAATTTTGATGTCCGGTCCCATCTAACGGAGATAGATGGATGGATGCCAAGACTGCTACCGACACTGAAACAGGAAGGGCTCTGGAAAGAATATTGAAAGATTTATTCTGGGTGTTGAAAGATGAACCTGATACCGGTAATCTGTGGGGTTCTTTTATGTGTGTGCAAATAGTTCACATGCACTGTGAAATGAAGGCTGAAGGTTTGTGCCCCATCCCCACAGATGCCGTGGGGAAAAGATCTAGAAATCTATTTTCCAAATATTCAGCCGTTGAAAACTCCAAGGAGCAAATATTTACTCCAACACATCTCAAGTCACCATGAGTTGGAATGATTCACCAGTCCTTCAAAATTTCCAGGTGGAAATTGGTTTACTTGTTTGTTATTATTGTCTTATTTTTGGATGATAAACTAGTGGTTCATGACCACAGCTATACATTTAAGTTAGAAACTAAAACAATACAAAATAAAAAATAAAAACTCCTCCATTCTCAGGCCCTGGCTTCCACCAAAAAAACCAAAACCACTACCATTGACCCTCGATAGGACAAGGGAGGACTGCCCTTACAGTCTCATTCTTCTCCTATGGAGTCGGTGGTACATTTGAACTCCTGACCATATAGTTAGTAGTCCAAAGCTTCACCCACTGTGCCATCAGGGTTCTTTATATCTTACCCTAGACCAATGAAGTTAGAATCTCCAGGAGTGAACATTAAGTGCATTTTCTAGAAATCTCTTTTGTGATTTAAAGGTTCAAGGGCCCAGATCTAGACTGAGACAAGAAGAAGACCAATAGCACAGGAGTGAGAACTGTAGGCTACATGCCTAGGGTATAGCAGAGCCTCTCTATCCTGGGCTGCCTCACTCTGGATAATGAGCCCTCACGTGTGCCTCGTTATTGTTTGCAAATGAGTCTTTGGTGGCTTAAAAAGACAAGGATTTTTTTTTTCTTATTGGCTTCTATTGATTACACGGTTGCTTGTGAAACTTTCACTGTTTGAAGTCAGTTACTCTGCCAGGATAAAACAAAGAAGCACACTATCAATTCTTAAAGACTTGTACTTGTAAATGTCATATGATACGTCTAACTATATGCCCTAGCCAGATCAAGTGTGTGTCTACATTTGACATTAAGAGGATGGTGTATGTCCCCAAAAGAAAACTGAAACACGAGTGGGTGGCATGCAAAGTCTGAAAACAAACAAGAAGAATCAATAATTTAAAACTATTGTCTTGGTGCTAGAACTAAAGCTGGAGATCATGTGACAGAGTTTGGTAAGACCAATAACTTCACGTTGGCATATGCTGTTCTTTCAACAGTAAAAGCAGTAACAGGTACCATGTACTAGATGGAATACATAGAGATCAAATTGACTCCATCTGATGGAAGAGATTACAAAAGTTCGATGTCATCAGTCAAACAAAGACCAGGAGCTCACTATAAAACTGATCATCAATTGTTTTTATTTATTTATTTATTTTTGGTTTTTGGGGCATCACTGCTCTCCGGTGGTGGGAGTAGGAGGCCCAGCCCCACTGCTGGAACATCAATTGTTCATATGTAAATCAGGTTGAAGTTGAAAAAAATGAAAACAAGTCCAATAGAGTAAAAGTATGATCTTGAGTATTACCATCTGAATTTAGAGATCATTTCATTTGGTGATTTGATGCATTGAATACTAGTTACCAAAGACCAGATGAACTGTGGGAAAATATCAAGATAGCAAAAGGTCATGGAAAGACAGGAAAGAAACAAAAGACCAAAGTAATTGTCAAAAAGACTCAAAACTTGCTCTTAAATGTACAGAAGTTAAAGTAAATTTTAATGATGAAGTAAAAAGGAGCTCAAAGAGAAAAGTGAAACATTACTTAAAATGTGCACAAGCCTGGAGTTAGAAAACCAAAGATGAAGAACACATTCAGCATAACACAAACTGAAAAAAATGGAGAAAAAATACAGACCTACAGTAGATATATTGAAGGTTTCCAACAAAAAATATTGAGAGTGATTCAGGAAGCAGCAAAAGAAGACGGAACACACAGAGTTACTCTATGAAAAACACTGGGACGAGGTTCAATTGCAGCAGTGGGGCTGGGCCTCCTACTCCCACCACCGGAGAGCAGTGATGCCCCCCCAAAAAATAATAAATAATTGGCAAACATTCCATGATTTCAAAGGGTAACATATGATCAAGAATTGATAGTATTGAGGAAAGAAATCCAAGCTACAATAAGGCACTTTTAAAAAGTACTAAATGATGGCTTTGGGCTCACATCTTATAGCTCAAGGATCAGAGAAAAATAGAAAACCCAAATTTCACGAAAGTCCCAGGAAATATCTCAAGTTGTGTATCTTTGATTTTGTTTGGGTCATTTATCCTTCTCAACCAATCACTGTGGCCATGAATAAAAACAGAAAATACCAGAGTGAGTTTTATTTCTTTTATTGAAGCTGAAAAATCTTTGATTGTGTGAATAAGAAAAGAATTGCTGACAATATCACAAAGAATGAAAATGCAGAACATTTAACTGTGCTATTGCAGAAACTAAAAATAGACTATGAGACAATTGTTTAAACAGAACAAGGGTAGATTGACTGATCAGGAATTCTCCCAGGACCTACCACTCTTCCCCATTGCTAGAATGACCTGAGTTGATCTGCCAAAATGGTCCTCTACTTATGTGATCATGCAAATAAAAACCTCCAGGTTCATTTGGTTCTGTGTGTATTTTTGTCTATGCATGTCTATCTTGACAAGATAAGTGTGGCAAACAATCTGGAGTAGTGAACAATGACATCGATGATTCCAGGGGTACACAGGAGAGGGGGCAATTAGGGAAAGGGGGGCAATTAAATCAGGGACAAAGAAAAATAAGTGATCTAAAATTGATGGCAAGGAGGCCATAGAATGCTTGAAGGGTGGGGGCTTGATCAAGGACATTGTAACCAAGAGGAATTACCAAAACCCGAATGAAGACCAAATCTGATAGTGGGACAAGAGGAAAGTAAAGGGAAATAGAGAAAAGAATTAGGAGGCACAAGACATTTATAAAGGTCTAAATACAGGCATGTCTATATGTAAATACATTTATATAAAATGACAGGGCACTAGACCTATGTACATATATTTATTTATAAATTATTACAGTAACAGATGAACATTGGGCTTCCCTCAACACAAGAACAATTTATTCTAATAACACAGCACTTTGAGATGTCCACCTTCCCTGATGTGATTGCTGAAGACAAAATGGGTGCATAAGCAAATGTGGTGAAGAAAGCTGATGGTGCCCGGCTATCAATAGATATAGTGTCTTGGGTCTTAAAGACTTGAAGATAAACAAACGATCATCTGGCTGAGAAGCAACAAAGGCCAGATGGAAGAAGCACATACACCAGCCTGTGTGATCATGAGACGTGCCAATGGGATCAGGTATCAGACATCAAAGAGACAAAACAAAACAAACAAAAATCATATCAATGGGAATGAGGAGGGCAGAGTGGAGACCCAAAGTCCATCAGTAGTCAGTGGAACACCCCTGTTATAATAGCCACAAGGAAGAGAAGAGCCAGCCAGGATGCAGTGATTAAACACACAACCTTCCTCTATTTCTTCAATTCTGCCTCCTCTTCCCACCCCCCACTATCATGACCCCAATTCTACCTTACAAAATAATTGCTTCAGGCTCACATCCTACAGCTCAAGGACCAGTGGAAAATAGAAAGTCCCAATCTGGCTAGAAAAGATCATGTATGCTGGTATAAATAAGAGCTCACAATACAGGGAATCCGAACAGAGAAAGCCCTCAGGAACCAATAAGAGGAGTAGCAATACTAGGAGGGTAAGGGTTTGGGGGAGGGCGGTAAGGGAGAACCAACCAAAATGATTGATGTATGGACCCCATCCCAGGGGGATGGATAGCAAAAAAGTGAGTGAAATGAGGCAGCAATCAGTGTAAGATAGGAAAAAAAATAATCTATAAAATGCAAAGGGGACATGGGGGAGGGAGGGGAGAAAATTAGGAACTTATGCCCAGGGACTCATATAGAAGGGAAATGTTTTCACAGATGTACTTGACAAAATGGATATGTGTACGGGTTGTGATAAGAGCTATAAGAGCTCGTAATAACATTTTTAAAAGAAAGAACGAACCCCAGGCTATCAAACGTATGCATATTTGGAAAGCCACCAGGTATTTGAAAGATGTCTTTTTGCAGAAACAATGTGTGTTCTCCCAATGTTACAATGGTGGAGTTGATATGTGTGCCCAGGCCAAATAGTGGGGTTGGCACCAGTGTCAGTAGCCCAAAAAGAGTGTTGATTTTTTTGCTGCATACTTAAAAATGCAGAGAGTAATGCTGAACTGAAGGGTTTAGATGTGGTCATTGAGCACATCCAGGTGAACAAAGCCCCCAAGATGTGCCACTGGATTTACAGAGTTCACAGTTGGATCAGTCGATACATGAACTCACCCTGTCACATTGAAATGATCCTTACTGAAAAGGAACACATTGTTCCTAAATCAGAAGAGGGGCTTGTACAGAAGAAAAAGGTCTCCCAGAAGAAACTGAAGAAGTAAAAACTTATGAATATTGGACAGAATAAGGAAAACTGGGAAAGAATTAATTCAATCAAATTATGTTTGCATAAAGAATATTGAAAGCAAAAAAAAAAGAATATTGGAAGCATCATAGACTTCCATAAGAACAAAAATAAATGTCTTGAAGCAAGGACTGCAGTTTGCTCCTTCTAAACTAGTATAGTGAACCTTGGTGTCACATATTTTGGACATGTTATCAGAAGAGTCTGGTCCCCGAAAAAGAGTGCTATGTGTCAAAGAGGGACAATGCAAACCCCTGGATGGATTGACACGGTAACTGCAACAATGAAATCAGAGATAGAACCAAAAGAGAGGATGGAACAGGACCACATCATATTTTGATCTATCATACATAGGATTGATTTACATGTGTTGGAACTGGCGCCACATTGCATCTGTCACCAGAAAGGGATGATGTCACCACTTAGGGCATTACTGGGGAAGCTGAATGCTTTACTTTTGATTTCCTGCATTTAAGTCTCCTATTTTCAGTTTCTTGGCCAATATTTTGGGCTTGCCAAAAGGATAAGGATTGGGTTTCCAAGATTTCAGTTCTTCCTATATTCATTCAGATAGAAACATTCTTTCATCTTGAAAGGGTACATTCAACATAACAATAACCTCTTGAGCCAATCAGAACACTATCCACTAAGCTTGCATTTCTCCTTTTCTATTTGTGGAAGCCACTTGACTCACTCCAACTTCCTCATATCTGTTTTCATTGCTTGTAAATGACTAAATATTTATGTCGTTAGTGGTGACTTCAAACCACTCACCTTTAAGTTTTAATCTATTAAGTTATGATTTCAAAACACTTAGCTTTCATGTTGCTCACTTAGTGAAGATATAATTTGTTTTATTTTACAAATGAGAAAATTAAGGTTCAGAAAAGTGAAACAAGGTCTTATAGAAATTTCTGAAGTGCTTATATCTCTTGACAACCACTCTAGTCTTCTTTCTATTGGGATAATTTTCTTCCTTTAATGATTCAAAATATTTATAATTATTTCAGTCTCTCATTTATCCAACAAGGATTTGTTATCTAATTTATTATCTAAATCCAACAAGGATTTATTAACCTGGCATTCATCCAACTTCAGAGACCATAGATATTGTCCTTTACCCTTCTGATGCCTTTCTATGTCCTAACAGAACACTGATTTTTTTCCCATGAAGCCAATATGTGCCATCCTTTGATCTCATAAACCCTAGTTCTCAAGGGTTGTGGGCGGTCATGATTAGCCTAAATCAATTATACAATTGGATATATTAAAGGATGGACTGGTGGTATGATTATGGATAGTAAAGTATAAGAGAGAATTGTTTGAGCAGGGCTTCTTTTTCCAAATAAAAAGACAAGGACTAATTAGGTGAAAGTCCTTCTACCATTCCCTCCCTCCCCCAAGAGTGGAGTTTGTGTTGACAGTTGTGCTAGTCATATTGCAACATGTTAAGATAGGACAATGTGCTGTGGAAGGAAGCCCAGAAAGACAGAAGAACCAGGGTCATGGATGATATTGCTAAATCCAAGGGATGTCTACATGCAGACTTGTTATGAGAGAAAAAAATGTTCTATTTGTTCAGACTTTGAGGAACCATAGTTTGTTATTTATGGATGAACGGATTCTTAAGAAATTAAAGGGATTATTTTGACAATAGACTTATTTTTTTTCCATTTGGATCAGGATTTTTAGCTACTGTCCGTCCATCCCAGTTACTCCCAAGAGCTATTCCCTAATCATAAGTCCCCCTGATGAAATAACAAATCATTATGCTCTGGAGAGTGGATTTTTCTATATACCTTTAGGGCTTATCCCAGGATGACCAACAACAGACTGACCAGTGAAATGCAACTTGAGCTCTAGCCTCCCCTACCCCCCCCAAAAAAAAAACCCAAACAACACCGAATTTTACTTTCAGAAATCTGGAATGTAGAATTGAAGAATGTGTCAATGATTTAATGAATTGCATTTAAAATGTTGCAGAGGATTTGAGATTGAAGTGTATGATATAGACCAGGTGCATGCAGAAGGCATAAGGAAGCTGATTGGGAGAGCATTTCAGAGAAAAGCAGAAGAAAGCGCTGAGAGAAGAGCCAATCTAGAAAGGCCTCCAAGGTTACTGAGGGGGCGCCAATTGCAGGCCAGGCAAATTCTTGCCCTGGATCACCTACTTCTTGACTTGGCAAGAGGGAATTTTGTCCTTGTCATCAAATACATTCTATTGCCTGCTATTGTTATTGTGGTTACTTCTTGCCATCAAGCTGAGTCCAATTCATGATATCCTCGTGAGTGCCGAATGGAACTGTTCCAATGGTTTCTCAAAGCTGTGACCATTCAGATGCAGGCCTACAGATTTAAGGTAATTTTGTGTGAATTTGAACTACCAACCTTATAGCTAATAGGAGAATGTCTAACCATTTGCATTACTCTACAAACTATCTTTTTAGCTATGTTTTCAACATTTCCCAACCTTTCTTTCCTTATTTGTATGCTGAAAAAGGCAACAAATAATTCCTTTCTAGGTTTATTGTATAAAGTATACCATGGCTTCAAAAAGTTTGTAGAAAAAGTCCTTTCTTTTCATTGCATTCTTCCACAAACTTTTAAAACACCTCTTGTATATGAATAGTGCTTAACAGAGTAGTATCTTAGCAAACTACTTCCTTGCCCTATTAAATTGGGCTATGTGAGGAAGTATGGAAGGAGAGGGTGGGCCTCAAGGACAGAGGCAAACCTTATTAAGTTTTGGATGGGTGATTGAAAGGAGTGACTCTTCTAGTCGTCTTTCTTTAGCCGCATTCTTATTTCTCCATGTCTAATTGAACTAGCTTCCCAAAGCAAACCAATATACCTTCTCTGCCATACATTTCTCCATAACAGGAAACCATATATACTTATGTATAATCCTACTTTTTCAGCACACTTTTTGTGAAGCTTTTGTGGTAAAATTAGGTGCCTAAACTGATACTTAGGTTGGCTTATTCTCAAGTATATATGATAGGTTAGCAATTTTGTTGCTAAGAGCCAGTGCACAACAGAATAATATTTGATGTCAACTCAAGGATTAACAAATTGTGCCAACTCAAGGTCATGTGCCTACACACATTTTAGGTTAACAATAAGTGGTGCCAGGTCAAGGGGAAGGACCCATCCTACACACTTGCTGGTTCCACAAAGGAAGAGATGCCGAGCAGGTAAACCCAAGATATGTACACCATAAGAGGTCATTATGTCCTTTAGCTTCCTCTAAAACTACCTGAATAATAGCCACCTGAGTAATAATTAGCATTTGTTGGGTGTTGCCTATGCACCTGGTACGCTGCTAAATGTCTTTCATGGACCATCTATCACATTTCATGCTTCCATTTGATTTAGTGAGTGTAGTGATCCCAGACACAAGACTATTATTCATATGTTAGACAGAAGAAGCTGAGCACAAAGAAGCTAAGTTGCTCCTAACCACACAACTGGTTGATGATTCAGCTAACATCCAGGCAGTCTGATTTCTTGCCCCATAGGAAATAAGCATGTTGATGCGGAGGTCACAGAATCAGAAGGCGTGTGCTAAATAGACTCTAGTGGATGATGATCAGTGAAAGGCTACCTCGACTATTCCTTACTTTAATTTTTTTTTAATTAACTCCAGAGAGAGCTCCTTCCCAGGTTAAAGTCATTCTCTAACTATAAGAACACACAGACTGCCCGTTTATGATGTCTATGGCAGGCACCACTTTAATTAAATAGTCGGTCCTTAGTGAGGAATATGTTGCTTTATAGATGTCCCTTTATGAAGCTCAGTCATCTGAAAAAGAGGGAGTCTGTATTGGCGAATCTCCTTGTTCTTGAAGGGGTGGAGGGGACCTTCGTGAGCTGGGCCTTCCTGCTTTTCAAGTCCAACCACAAGAGCTTCCACTTCTTCCTTTCTCATCTGATGTCTAGCCATAGGGGATTTCACTCATGCATGTGCACACAAGCACACATATATTAATAAAAATGTTGAATTATTATGCATTCAGCCCACATATGATCCTGTTGTATTTCTCTGCAATTTTCTGTTTGTTTCTTTTTTAACATTATAATGAATGTCTGCATAGCTGACATTATTTCCATCTCACTCTCCTGCTTCCCGAAGTTCTTTAGAGCTGGGCTTCAATGCTACTTTGATTCTCTTTGTCCATTCTCAAAGTCTGGGATGGAAATATTTTTGCAATTTTCCCTTAGTATTCTGTCCCTTGCCAGGCACATTTTCTCACAATGTACTATATTTCTTATTTAACATTATGTGGCACCAGGCTTTGAGTTTACTGAAGCCTAGAGATTGTTTAGCACTGGACCTGTAACACAACATGTGCTCAATAAGGTCAAAGATTTGCAGACTTTTTTCTATTAAGGAGCAGTCAGTGAGTAGTTTGGGCTTCCAATCAGATTCTCGCCTCAAAGGAAATGACTCTGCTTGGCTCTGCCCTTTTTGTGCAAAAACTGCCTCAGGCATTTGTACACAAATCCATATAAACGCCTTACAAGAAAACTTTCCTTACACTTTAAAACAAATAAAAAGAAACTTACCAGTATGGGTGTGAAGAAATTGGAACACTCATTATTGATGATGAAAATGTAAAATGTTGGCTGAGCCCCAGTGGCATAGTGGTTGAGTGAGGGACTGCAGCCCATTGGCTTGGCGGTTCAAATCCAGCAGCGGCTCTCCAGGAGCAAAGCTGGGTAGCTCCCACGACCACCAGAGGGCAGTGATGACCCCCACCAAAAAAATGTAAAATGTTATAGCTTCTGTGAAAAGCTTTTTGGCAGTTTCTTAAAACAGTTACACTTGAAAGTATCATATGATCTAAAAAGTCCATTCATGTGTATATACCCAAAAGACTTGAATCAAACATAGTTGTACATCAATGATCACAACATTATTTTTTTCTTGTATTTATTGCCATTTTTAATATTTAATAAATCATTTTATTGGGGGGGTCATACAACTCTTATCTTGATCAATACATACATCAAGTGTATGCAGACAATATTTGCACATTTGTCATCATCATTCTTGAAACATCATCCTTCTACTTAGGCCCTTGGTATCAATTTCTCATATTTCCCCTCCCTCCCCAGGCCTTCTCCCTCATGAACTCTTAATAATTTACAAATTGTCATTATTTTGGCATATCTTACACTGTCCGATGTGTCTCTTCAATCACTTCCCTGTTGTCCAAGCCTCAGGGATGAGGTTATATGTAGATCCCTACAATTGGTTCCCCCTTTCTACTCCACCTTCCCTCCACCCTCCCAGTATCACCACTCTGACCACTTGTCCTAAAAGGATCATCTATCCTGAATTCCCCATGTTTCCAGCTCCCATCTGTACTAGTGTACATCCTCTGGTCTCCCTGGATTTTTGAGGTAGAATTAAGATCATGATAGTGGGAGGGGAGAAAGCATTTAAGGACTTGAGGAAAGTTGCATATTTCATTGTTACTACAGTGAACCTTGACTGGCTTTTCTCCTCCCTTCAACCCATCTGTAAGAGGATGTCACTTCACCTATTGCTGGACTTTGGGTTCCCAATCTGTACTCCTCCTAATTTATAATGATATAATTTTTAGTTCTTTGATGCCTGATACCTGATCCCTTCGACACCTCAATGTCACATAGGCTACTGTGCTTCATCCATGTGGGCTTTGTTGCTTCTGGGCTATATGGCAGCTTATTTACTTTCAAGCCTTTAAGAACCCAGACGCTATATCTTTTGATAGCCAGACACCATCAGCTTACTTCACCACATTTACTTATACACACATTTGTCATCAGTGATCATATCAGGAAAGTGGGCACACAATATTACGATTTTTAGCTCTTTGAAACCTAACAACTGATCCCTTTGACACCTCATGGTCATACACGCTGGTGTGCTTCTTCCATGTGGGCTTTGTTGCTTCTAAGCTAGAGGGCTGCTTGTTTATTTTCAAGCCTTTAAAACCCCAGACGCTACATCTTTTGATAGCCGGGCACCATCAGCTTTCTTCACCATTTTTGCTTATGCTCACCTTTGTCTTCAGTGATCGTGTCGGGAAGGTGAGCATTAACGAATGCCAATTTAATAGAACAATGTGTTCATTGAGGAAGTACTTGAATGGAGGTCCAATGCCCATCTGCTGTCTTAATACTAACCCAATAAGCAAATGCACTTAGATCTATTTTCCCATCATCATATATAAATATGTTCTCCTATGTACTTGACTGTATTTAGACCTCTATAGATGCCCTTTAACCCCCAGTTCTTTCCTCTATTTCCTTTTACTTTCCTTTTGTCCCACTATCATGCTTAGTCTCCATTTGGGTTTCAGTATTTCCTCTCTGTTACATAACTCTTGATCAATCTCTATCAGGCTTCTCACACACTCCTTGCTACTGATTTTGGATCTCTTGGTGTTCCCTTGTCCTTAGGCTAATCAACACCACCTCCTTTCCCCACACCTCCCTATCTCCCATGTGCCCCAGAAACCATCAGTCCCTCCAGACTGTTCATCCAGCCTATCTTACCTAGCTAGACTTGCGGAAATAATGGTATATACCAAAAATAAACAGGACGTTGCAAGATGAAGTGACAAAAGAAACCAAAAGGATGACAACAACAACAAAAAAACAATATCCAGAAAATACATATAAATACTTAAATAAATAAATAGTACTATCAAAAGAAAAATCTGCAAATAGTTCAAAGTCTGGTTGTTGACCTCAGAAGTGTCCCCTGGGATCACAGCAACATTATTTATGAGAATCAAAAACTATAAACTACCCAAGTGCCTATCAACAGATAAATGCATAAACAAATGGTGCTGCATACATACAATGAAATACTATATAGGAATAAAAAAAAACCCAGAATACTGATACATGCTATGACATTGAAAACCAAACCTCTTGCCATTGACTTGATTCCGATGCCTGGTGACTTCATGTGCTCCATCCCAGCAGTGCACTATTGGGTTTTCTTGGGTGCAAGCATTACAGAATCAGATTTCTAGCCATTTCTTCCATGGTGCCTCTGAGAGCTTAAGCCAGACACAAAAGGATAAATCATGTTGTATACTATCTCCTAAAACAATGAAAATGGGCAGATGCATAAAGATAGATTAGTGAATACTGGAGACTGGGAAGAATATCCAATTATTGATTAGTAAACACAGGGTTGATGTTTGGGGTAGTGGAAAACATTTTGGAAATAAATGGTATGGATAATGCACAGCATTGTGTATGTAATTAATGCCAATGAAGCATATACTTAAAATAGTTAAAATGGCACCTTTCATGTTATATACATTAATCACAATAAAGTTGTTCAATCTAATTAGAATGAAACACCTGAGTGATATCAATTTAAAATTTTTATAGTCCAGTTAGAACCCTATGGACCTACAAACAACATTAAATATATTACTAAACATTGGTCTTCCTGCTAGAAATCTTCATTTCATTAAATACAACTAAGAGGGCTCTTTCTTCCTAGAGCTTACATGCCTAGAGCCTGATAAGTGGGCAAGCTCTCCCCGAATGAATTATTGAAAGGCTGGGGTGCAACAAGTGTTTGGACCAGAGTATGGTAAAACTATCAAGCTTGGAAAAAAGTATTTTAAAGTTTTAAAGTTATCCAGATAAATTATCACCATAGGGAGACCCTTCTAGATGTAATAAGTGGGTATATTTTGATTTGAAATAACCAAAAGCCCAACAAAGTGACTTAAGCTAAAAGAGAATTTAGTGGATTGCTGATGTGCCTTGTTCTGGGTTCTCAAACCATGTCTTGAACTTAAACATTCTGTTCCTCCACTTGCCCCTTTCTTGATTGACTCTTTCATTGGCCATGGTAAAAGTAGGAAACCTCAGCTTCAAGTTCACATGATCATGGCTCAAGGGTCAGTGGAAAATAGACTATGATTCCAAATTCACAAAGGACCTCAGAAGATCTGAACCAATTGCTTTGGCCATGAATGAAACTAATGCCTCTTAATTACAATGGCTGAGAATGAGGGCAGATACGTTCTCCAGAGGCAGAATCTATACACAAAAAAGATGTTAGAGGCACAAAATATCTAGTCCCACCATGGATTCTCTCTTAAGATAATATGCCTCCACAAATTGGACACTCAGTATTAGAAATTTCACTAATCCACTGAAGCAGGTCCACTTGGGTTCTGACTTAGGGAGAAAAGGAAACTAACATTAGGCTCTTTATCCAGTGTGACTATTTCTGGATACAAAATTACTGTTAACATTTACATTTCTAAAATAGAGAAAATTGCCTATTTAAAAAATAATTTTATGTTTAACTTTACAGAAAAAATAAAAAGAAAGCGGAGTCCATACACATTTCCCCAACTATTAATACACTGATTACTATTAAAAACAGTACTGGTATAGTATTATTAACCAAAGTTCACATTTAATTCAAATTTCCTTCAGTTAACTTAATCATTTTTTTTCTAGTCAAAGATCCCATCCTGGCTATCAAATTTCACTTAGTTGGCCTGGCTTCTTCAGCTCTTACCTCTCAAGTCTACCCACTCCTCAGACTTGTGAGTGAAAAACAATGGCCTGGAACGATCAGTCCAATCTCAGCTTCAGATGACTCTAATTCCAGCCACTGCACCTGAGTAACAGCAGTGAGCTGAGCAGAACTGACACAGGGAACCAGGAGAAGTAATAAGGAATTGATGGTAGGCACCAAACTTGGGGGTGTTTTCTGATGCAATTCTCTAGACTTGCTGTGCAGCTGACTGGTTGAAATTTTCCTTTCTCCGGGTTGTATGCCTTGTTTCCTAGATCCCATATCTGGTATTTTCAGCTTAATACTCAATTTTGGCTACCTATTTTCTTCTCATGGTTTCCTAAGAAAGGATGCACGGAAAGTGATTGTTAATCCTTCTGTCTCCAAAAAGATTTGTATTGTGTGCTTTTGAAAGATTTGCGTAACCAAGCTGAGCCCTGGTGGCGCAGTGGTTGTGTGCAGGACTGCGACCCACAGGGTTGACCATTCAAATCCAGCAGCAGCTCTCCAGGAGCAAGGCTGGACTTCCTACTCCTGCCAGGGCAGTGATGTGGGGAGGGAGAAACACAAACATTTGCGCAATCATTTGCCTAGTGTGATGCAATTATTACTTAAGTTGCCCCTTCTAGCCACAGTCTTCCATTTTGGGATGTATTGTAAATCCTGGTCTCTACATTAGTGACTATGCCCAAGTCCCACTGCCATCCAGTTGATTATGAATCACAGTGACCTTATATTGGCTTTCCAAGGAACTGTGACTGAAAGGTCAGTCATTCAAATCCATCCACTGCTCCTTGGGAGAAAGACAGGGCTCTCTACTCCCAGAAACAGCCAGTCTTGGAAACTGGTGGGACAGCTCTGCCCTGCCCTCTGGGGTCACTCTGGTCAGCACGGACTCCAGGGCGATGAGCTTGGTTCTGGAGGTCTTTATGGGAGCAGACAGCAGAGAGGCGGGTGAGTTTGAACCTCCAACTTTAGTGTTAGCTATCGAGTGTTTCGCCTATTCCGAGAGCACCAACAAGCACTAAGTTCAGGTTTTAAGCTGTGCCAGATGCCCGTTTAAGGAAAGCAGGAGGCTAAGGTCACAGAATTGGCTCAGATGAGAGCTGGCCCACTTAAAATGCACCGAAGTGCTCAATTTTTCATCTACCTAGCTTTTGCTATCAAAGGTAAACTATTACAGCTCTGTCAAAAGCTCCAGACATGGGCAAGAGGCTACCTTTGTGGCGTCCCCTTCCTGACTGAGCATGAGCAGATGAGTGCTGAGTCACTGGTGACAAACACCAGCCAGATGCCAGTTACTGCCCTAAATATTTGCTGTTCTAAGCCATGGGGATCCATCTTGATGTAGGTCCCACTGTGCTATTTTGCCCAAGAAAGCCAGTAAGGCCTGACACATTCAGCAGTTTTTCTTCTCTGGACTTGTACTGCGAAGAGCTCTTATTTGGCAATATGGGTTGTGTAGGGGATTGCTAACCACAAGGTCAGCAGTTCATTTCTCCACATGAGAAAAATAAGGCTTTCTACTCTCATTTAAAAAAAAGAAAAAAAAAGAGTCTCAAACCCACAGAGGCAGTTTCGTCATGGTCTGTGGGGTAAATTTGAGAGAGAGCATAGAGCAGCTTCGAGAAAGTTCGCTCTTGCTCTTAATCCTGTGTCTGCCTTGTCCTACTTGACCTTGGGTGTGGGGGACTTTAGCCAGATTCATCAGTTTCCTCAGCCTTCTAAGTCCACATCCCTTGATGTGGCGTGAATGAGGAGGACACTCCAGACGGTGTCTGAGCCTTGAGTTCCGAACTCATCGATCTCCATGTCCACGTGAAACATTTCCTTCGTGGCGCCTGAGTTCTGTGTGACATGGCGGTGCATTGCAGAAGCCTGGGATCAGAAGGAATACACTGAGAAGAGGAGTGGTGGTTGAAATCAGGGATAACAGAGTGGTATAGTATTTCAGAAAAGTAGGACATTTGGAATAACTTTAATCTCCACCTAATTGGTGGACCAGTTTTTCACTAATATTTCCAATATATATATATTTTTATATTTGGAAATAGGAATTTAGGTTTAAAGACATTTTTTCCTCTTAATTTCAAAAGTATTCCTGGATTATTTTTCAGCTTTTCCATTAAGAACAGAACTGTCATTTTGATTCCAAATCATTGCAATACAACTTGTGTTTTACTCTGTTTTTCCTTGAAATATCTTTTCATATATTTTCTTTCTTTAATCTGACAGCCCAATATTTTATCATAATGTACATTTTTATGGGGAATAGTTTTATTAATTGCAATCACTATTGAGTTGGCTTTGTCAATCAGAGACTCATGTCTTTCGGTTATAAGAATTTGTTTTACAGTCAGGAGGAGAGAACAACTGGACCAATGGTTTCTGGCGGTCATAGGGGAAGGGGATGAGGAAGGGGGGCATGGACAGACTTAGGAAGTTCTGAAACTCAAATGAAGGCTGAGCATGACAATGGGACAGGAGAAAGGCATAAGCAAATAGAAGGAACAAGAAGGCAAAGAGCACTTGTAGAGGCCTACACACAGGCATGTACATATGTAAATATAATCATCTAATATAAGGAGGGGATAAATCCAGGTACATATAGTTATAGGCTTAGTACTAAGGCAGCAGCTGGACCTTGGGTCCCCACCCAGGCACTCCCTCAATGCAAGAACACTTTGTTCCATGAATCTGGCCATGATGCTCACTGGTCCAACATGATCACTGAAGTCAAATAGGTGCATAAACAAATGTGGTAAAGAAAATTGATGGCACCAAATTTCAAAGGATATACAGTCTGGGATCTCAAAGCCTGAAGATAAACAAATGGCCAACTAGCTGAGAAGTATCCAAGCCCACACAGCAGAAGCACACCAGCCAGTGCGGTCGCGAAACGTCAAAAAGACCAGGTATCAGGCATCAAACAGGAAAAAAAAAACATATCACTGTGTAGGCACAGTTTGATTTTTATTCATTCCATTTCATTTTTGATGACACCAAGATTTTGAAATTAAATATTCATACATTCCAAGTTCCAATTATTAATAATGTTTGTAGCTGTTTCTTCTCATTTTGAGTCATGTCCTATCAGAAGATGAAAGTTCCAAAAGCTTTACTCCAGCCAGATCATTGTGGTTGACTCACTCTACTTTGAGATGGGAGTTATTCCTCAGTCATATTTTGAGCACCTTCCACCCAAGGAACACATCTTGTAGCACCATATCTGATAATGTTTCTAAAGCTGTCAATGAAATTTTCAGTATCTAACTATGAGGGGGGTAACCCCCATGTTAGTCGGGGTAGACTAGAGAAACAAATTCATAACTATGCATATGTATATATGAGAGAATTTTATAGGAAAGGCCAAGAATTCATTGGCCAAGGTACATTGCCAAGCATTCCACCCCAGTCCAGCCCAAGCCCACAAGTCTGATATTAGCCCATATGTCCAATACCAGCCCATAAAGTCTTCTTTAGACTCATGAAACACATGCAATGACACCAAATGCAAGATGTTCACAAGCCAGATGGGTAGAATGTCTTTGAACCCATAGAAGTTGGGTGTTTTTCAGAGAAGACTGAAGGTTAGTGCTTAAACGGGAAAGCAGTAGGTGATGGGTGGAACAAGAACAAGGTGTGTCCTAACTGTGAGAGGGGGCTGTAGCAAAAAATGGGGCAGGGGGAGGTTGGTATGGAAATAGAGATAAGAAAGGAGATGAGGACAGAATGAAGAAAGATGTAAAAATTGCCAAACCTCCCAGTGAACTAATTCCTAAGCAGGCATGCAAAAAGGTTGAGGACCAAGGCTTTGAATCTGGGTATCATGAGGTTTTGGAATTTCAGACATAGCCGTGGTTTGGAATCACAGGGAGATTTGTGAAAATATCAATCTCCCAACTGTAATTCAGTCTCTTGAGGAAGACTCAGGAAATTGTATGCTTAACAAACTTGCTCAGAATTTTCCTTTCTTATGCTGTCTCTCTCCAAAGACTGGTTGCTCCCGATAACATATCCAAAACACTTAAGAATCATCATATTCCCTTCGGAGGAACATTGTAGCTGTACTTCTTTCAAGAGATGAGATTCCTTCTTCTCCAGTCTAATCCTGAACAGAGAAGGTATTTAGGAACATATGGCATTATACACTCTCCTTATTTCATAAACAAGGATAGTAAGATACAGAGAATGTTAAAAGATCATAAAACAGCAGGAATTGTGTCCTAGAACTTTTTCCAAGCTCCCAGTTCAGAGCTCCTTGCACGACCTGCACTACCTCATTAAAGTAAAAACAAAATCGAGTCCTGTCAGAACTTGGCATTTTTCTGGACCTTAGTTGGGTCCAGAAGGGCATAAAAAATTTTGAGGATAGATTACCATTTCCAGGACAAATTCAGCAGAAGAACAGAGGAAGAGGGACAAAAGAACCAAAGCTCATTTTCTCTCACAAATGCCAGTGTTGGAAAGAAATTGGATGCAGCTAATTTCAAAGTCACCATTTTTGTGCAGCACTGAAAGACTTATTTTATCTCTTATGCTATGTGCTGTTCACAGACTGGAATTGTTTAGTAGTCCTGCAGTCCAGGGGATGAAGGAAAAGGACAACCAATGGATCTCATGACTCTTCTCCCAATACTATTATAACCTACCTGCCATACAAATGTCTAGTTTTTATTAATAAAGTTGGAATTGAATCCATGTAATTCTAGCATCTTGCAGCTCACCTTCAGAAAGGTCAACCAATTAGATTCGAACTTTGAGAGGCATGTCAGTTACTAGACAAAGAAAAAGAAAAGAATATAAGGTGTGAGTCATCACAATAGGTTGGACCTAGGCGGGCTCTTGCGCTCTGTAACCTTTCCACAGACCACAAGAGGGACTGCAATCAAAGATGAAGAGGGAAAAGGGGTAAACTCATGTGATAACGTTCTTCTATTCTCCCCACTATGACTAAGTCAATGAGTCAAGGTACAAATTCCTTTTGGTAAGAGTCTAGCATCTGATTTTGGGATATCTTAAACCTATTAATGAGATAGCAGCCCAATAGAAAAGAAATAAAGTAGAAATTGGAATAAATTATCACTGCTTACCATTTCTTAATGATCATTCAAAGAGTTTCAGTTTCACCCTTTCAATAATTCTGTCCAAGTTTACCTACTTTGCAGTAGAATTTTCAAGCTCAAGTGAAAGAATATGAATAAAGGTGCTTTGTACACTTCCAGTAGTGTAAATTGTACTTAGGATCCTTATTATTGATGATAAGGTTCTCTTTTCCAGAAATAATACCTCTCTGGGAAACCAAGGCCTGAGGTTCTCTAAAAAATGAGGTTCTCTAAAAAATGGATCATTTCCCAATAATGGCAACCTACATATAAATATGCTTGATACAATTGATGTATGGAATATTACAAGAGCTGTAAGACTCCCCAATAAGATGATTTTTAAAAGAAAGAAAGAACAGCATGGTAGATACATAATCTGTTGTCAGTTTGAGGATTCAGAGTGAAGGGGTGGAGTCTGTCCTGTCAATCAGATCATAGTGTGGTATCAGTGTGGGCATGGCCTTCTCCTGAGTATTCTAGGCACTCCTGCATTTCTCCTTGTGGGAAACACTCGCTCTATATGCTCAGTCCCTGTGAGATATTCTTGTTGACAAGCCAGACAGAGACAAGCTAAGGGCAATCAGATCCTTGGAACTGAATGAACCACTTGCAGACTGCTGCCCACGCTGTGGATGGCTCTACCACCCCTGGATCCACAAGATTTTGCACCACTGGCCTGTGAGCTTCTGCATTCAGTGTCACTGCATGTGTTTCATGAGACTGAGGAGGAATTTATACATTGGTAGCAGACATATGAATAATATCGAACTTATGGACTTGATCTGGACTGGGCTGGGATGTTTCCTCAATATTCAATTGCTCTTGTATATAAAGTTCTTTCTTATACACATGTGAGTCTCCCTGAATTTGTTTCTCTAGTCTACCTGGACTAACATAAACAATAAAGCAGGCAATAAAAACAAGTAAATAGATAAATAATGGATAATTTCCCGATGTATTATGGAATCACGTAGTCATTCCTTCCACAACACTAATCTTTTCAAAGAAAATATTTAATAGCTCTTAAAAATTTTTCAGAGCCCATAGAATAAGAGCTAGCATTATGCAATTCAATAATCTTGAATCTAAGATTTGGCATGTCTTATCATAGCTAAATGACTTTTAAAAGTTTCAGTAAAAAGCCAGCTTCTCTAAAATGAGAAAACCAACCCCAACTGCCATTTGTCAACCAACAGGACAGTGTAGAATTGTTCCCTAGCTTTCCCAGGCTGTCACCTGTTCCAGAATTAGACTGCACATATTTCTTCTGCAAAGTGGCCAGTGGTTTAAACCATTGACCTTTTACTAGCATACAAATGCTTGACCATTATACCATCAGGGATACAAACCTCTAGAACACAGATTTATCATTTTGAGACAAGAAGAAGAATGTCCACTACAGAGCATTTTCTGAGGATTAGATGGTATTTTCTTGGTATATGGTAAGTACTTAACACGTGATAGATATTTTTAACTGTTATCTGAGGGTTTTTAGTAACATGCAATTTCCCATTTTCCTTCATCAGGAATTATTGACTTATTGAACAAACTCCTTCAGAGACAAAGGAGTCAGATGGGAAAGGCTCAAAGATGGGGTCTTTTTATGCTCCATCAAAGTCCTGTGGGCATTTGTATAGGAGAGGGTAGCTCTAAACTGCAGGCGTGACCCCAAGCTTCCACAAGATTGATGGCTCAAGTTATCATGGCATGATACCCTGTGGGGGGACAGGGGGCAGGAGGTGGGGCTCGAGCAGTGGAAGGTTGAGGCAAAGATTGAAACTGGGGTGAGTCTGGTTTCTTTCTGTTACCTTCCTTTCGTATGAAATATAGTGTAAACCATTCTCATCATTCTTTATAAACTTTTTAAAAATTAAAAACCCACACCATTCCAGGCTGTCCTTGGGTCTTTTTTCCTTTTCTTTTTTTACCCCCTACCTCCTCACACCAATCAATTCATGATTATAATGCTTTGTTGATATTTTGATTAACAGGTAGATTGATTCGATTTAAAAAAAAAACATTGCATTTATTTAAATCATGCGGTGACCACCAGAATAAAACTTTAAGAAGGCAGTTAAAGGCAAGCTGCCACATCAGACTATTTTACAGTTGCCAAGCAAAGATGTCACGGTGAGGACTAAGGTACGCCTAACTCAAGACATAGACTATTCAACTGCCTTGTGTATAGCAGGAAAGAACTTGGATACATGTCAAAACTTCAAGGACACACACTCAAAGTCAATATGATCATCTGTACACAGCATATTGACAATCAAGGACACCTCTTTGATAAAGAATGTCTAGCCTGAAGTTTGTTTTGGTCTCTGTTCTTTGCTTTGTAGATTACTTTAACTGCACCTGGTCTTTTAGATAATATTGTTCCAACAATGTTATTTATCAAATTTTAAAAATTCTGAGCAAATGTAACTATTCATGTATTCCCAAATTTTAATTTTAATAAAGGACACAGCTCAACTCTTTGCTGCATGCCTGAGTGAGCGGCAGCCCTCTGTCTACTCATTCCATATGCTTTCATTTTCTCAGTCTCCATTTTTTTACAACAGCACTTGTGTGCATGGGTAAGTTGGACATGGAATAAGGAAGACCAGAGAAGAATCCATGCATCTGAATTATGATGCTAGCAAAGAAGACTGAAAGTAGTATGTGGGGCGGGAGGGAGAATCTTCTAGAAGTTGTGTGGTGATAATTGTACAAGTCTCCTTTCCATGACTGAAAGACTGAACTATTGAATATATGATATGTAAATGATCTGCCGGTAAAACTGCTGAAAATCAAAAACAGAATGAAAGAAAGTACTATGAACTGCCAGAAAACAAACATGTCTTGGAGGAAATACAGCTGAACTGTTCCTTACGGGTAAGAATGATGAGATTCGTCTCACATACTTTGGGCATGTTGTCAGGAGAGATCAATCCCTGGAGATGGGCAGGGAAAGAGAGAAAGGCCCTTGCCGGACTGACAGAGTGGCTGCGTGGCATCTCATTCTGCTATACACACAATCCCAATGAGCAGGATGGACGCATTCCCATCTAACAACCGTGGAGTCGCTAAGTGCGTGCTTCCCTTTTGAAAGGAACTTTGTCTACACTAAACTCACCACTACTCACCCACTGCCATGGAGTTGATTCCAACTCTTAGTGAGCCTTAAAGATGGTTTCTGAGAGGACATCTTTATGAGAACAGGAAGCCGCCCTTCCTGTCGGGACTGGGGTGGCTGCTGTGTTCAATTGAGGTGATTAGCAGCCATCAGCTCAGGAAATGTGCATTCTAGTGATTTCCCTTGTTGCTCAGTACTCTGCCATCTTAAGTCAGTAAGCTAGTCTTTCTAAGCTTCTGGTGTCCTTTTGATAAAATACAGGAATTACAAGTAGTGTCTAATTCTCTTCCCACATGTAAAATACTGGGGGGGAGGGGGGTGGCAATTTTATCACCTGTGTCAACCAGGCACCTTGAGGGTGTGGCCTATTTAGAATAGATAACTGGGTCCTCCCTTAAATCGCTTTGCCTTCCAGCTTGCTTGGATCCTGCTTTTAACTTCTGGAGTCAGTGGCCTGTGTAATCCTGCCAACCCTAGGCACTGTCAATGCCCTGGATTCATGCAGTTCTGCCCCAACCAGGCTGTGATCTCTCCCATCATGCCCGCCTGCTTCAAAAGCCAGCAACTTCGTGACTCTCAAGGGACTTCTAGCTAGCATGGACTCGAGTTGGCACAACGGGGCTGCCTCTTTGCTGTAAAGTTCTTTCTTATAAATATATGCTTGCCGCCGGTTTTGTTTCTCTAGAAAACCCAGCCAAGAGCAATCCAGCATCGCTTCTCGGCCTCTTGGCTAAGATCAAGTGTAAGAGCAATCCACCACTGAAAACTCTGACAGACACACAGTTCCATGGGGTCACCATGAGTCAGATCCACTCTATGGATCTGGGTTTTGTCATCTTTAGGACTGAAAAAACCCAAAACGTTCCACGGGGGAGCAAGATGGTGAGGTAAGTGGATGCTCCCATCTAACCCCTTAACCACTAGCCAGCTGAGGTGGGAGAGGGTCAGAGGGAGTGCAGACCCAGGGAAAGAAGGGGGCGGGGTGGCACTGAGGCGGGGAGAAAGAACCTGCCTGCAAACACCCCTAGCAGGCATCTTCCGATGACACCCCAAACAAGGGACACAGGAAAGGAGTTTATATGAGAATGCTCTAGACCAATTCCCTTAAGGAGGTGCAAATTGGTTGTGTGGCCTCATGGGTCTAGCAAGAGGAAAGGAAGGGAGCATGGCATTTTAGGAGAGCTGCTGGAGCTTCTGGCGCACGGCGGGACACTCCGGGAGCACGAGTGACCCTGGGAGGGAAACCTGAGGACTCCTCACCACCAAACAGTCAAACCCCCGTGCTTCATCAGCCTCTACAACTAGCGATCCCACGGGCCCCAACCCACTTACACTAAAATCCAGAGCTTAAGCAACCAGAACGCCTGAATCCGCACTGAAGGATTAAAAAAAAAAACAACAAAAAAACTACGGGTACGAGTGCCCTCTAGTGTTTGTATGGGGGAAGTACAGGGCCACCGTCTCTGAGTCAAGTCCAATTAGCTGCAACCCTGCCTGAGGAGTGGCTCAGCCTCGGGTCCCCAGGGCTGTGAGTCTCTGCAGAGGGTGACTGCTGCATCTTCCACCCCTAGAGCAAATGGTGCGTGTGGGCCCTTGACAGAACCTGAAGACAGGGAAGGCAGCGTGTGCAGACAAACTCTACATGCCCCTAGTTAAGAAGCCTGGGAGGCCAGGATTCTGCTAGAGGGAGGCATTCACATTTGTGATTTGGAGATGAGGCCCAGTCACATTTTCTTATCTAAAAACCATCCCACACTCTATCACGATATCCCCCCATAATAGCCATACCTTACTGATACCTATTACAAGCACGTGGCTCATCTCTATGTGGCCAGAGGCCGCCTACCTGCAAGAGCAGACATGTTTCTATTGTTCTCTCTACTCTAACAGCAGTCCACTCCCCTCTGCCTGCCTGCCCCTAGTGTAACACTGTTTCTTCCCCAATGAGCCCAGACTATATAAGCTTCAGACTATATAAGTATATTAGAGAATATGTTAGCTCTCTCTCTCTCTCTCTCTCTCTCTCTCTCTCTCTCTCCTGACTCCATGTAAGAGGTGGCATGCCTGGTCTTTTTTCTCTTTATCTTCCCTTTCAATTTCCCAATCTCTCCTTAGGACCCATTCCATTGCGAACTGGCCCCACAGACCCTGCCTGACCTTTTAGCTGCAGTCAGACTCTCTGCCATTACACTACCAGAACAAGCAATGAGAATTTTACAAGACAAATCAGATACAAAATTGAAAGTAATAGATTAATAAAATTGCCCGAGTTCAACATAAAGTAGGGAAATAAATAAAATCATACAAAATCAAATAGCAGTGAAAAGCAAGATTAAAAGAACAGAGGCCAGATGACACAACGAATGATAAGATTTAGACTATGATGGTAGCTATGCTAAGAGAATGAAAAAGTGCCTAGAAAAGACATTCGCAGAAATCAGAAAACAGACAGGGGAACAAAATGAGAGATTCGACAAGAACTATGAAAACATTAAAACAAAAGATACCAAAGCGAACTACTGGGTCCTACTACAACTAAAAAATATACCAAAATAAAAAGAGGCTTCAACGAGTTCATGGAAAATTCCCATTACCTTTAAATTTCATTTTCCCATAAACTTTTTGAGGCCCCTCTTACTTGAAATAAATACTGACTTCTATGAAAGGAGTAATAGACAGCTTCACCAATAACAATACGCGACTTCAACGCACCAATCTCAACTTCATTTTTTACTTTTACTTTATTAATAATATTTTGGGGCTGAGCCCCCTGTGGCGTAAGTGGTTGAGTGCGGGACTGCGACCCGCGGGCTTGGCAGTTCAAATGCCGCAGCGGCTCTCAGGAACGGCACTGGGTGGCTCCCACGACCACCAGAAGGCAATGATGCCCACAAAAAAAATAATAATAATATTTCTATTGTCATAGCTTACTCATTCTACTACATCCCTTCCCTTTCCATACAGTTCTGTTGCTCAAGTCCACTGGGTGGGATGTGGAAGAATGCATGATAAGAGAGAGCTACAGGGCTGGCCCAACCAGAGGCAGGCTGATCCCTTCTCTGGACGTGGGTGTGGCAGAGAACCCACAGGCTGGGGAGGTCCAGCATGCCACAACCACACGGAGGCAGGCTGGGAAGAAGGCAGAGAATGAGCGCGGGACCGGATCCCGCACTGGCACACCAGACCCAGAGGATGGCTTCCCTGCGGGGGGACAATGGTACACTGAGGGGACGGGGCACCACCACCAACACGTGTCACGCTGTCCCCTTACTGGAGCAGACTGTGTCAGAGGGCATGTCTAGGGTCACGAGGCGAGGTGGCAGTATAATCTGAAACAAACCCCTACCAAAAATAAATAAATAAAATGGAGCAAAGCAGGAAGGAAGCATTCCAGATCAGGAGCTGCAGAGAGGCAGAGCTAAGAAGTTCCTGAGGGACCCACAAGGGGGTGCTCCAGGCCTGAAGGGGCAGCTCCTTGACAGTCTTGAAGGCCACGGAACAGAACCCGAGATTTTTGTCTAGTTCTTCTCTCTTTTTAATTTTTATTTTATCTTATTTATTATTATCATTATGAATCAATTGGGGCTATGTCTTAGACAGTGTGTCTAGGAAAGGCCCAGGAGGTGTGCCTGAGGAGAGGAGACAGCGGTCAGACAAAGAGTCCTGGGGAGACCTGGGAGGTGAGGGAGGTGGGGAAAGGGACAGTGAGCAGGCTGCTCCATGGACAGGGGGACAACTGGGGTGTAAAGTCAATAATAAGGAGATCAGGATCGGGCGGGGGCGGGGGGGGGGAGTGTTGGAATAACAGCAAACTAACTAAGAGGAGGTACCAAGAGGTGGAAATAATTAATTCAAACAAAAATCTGAACAAGTAGGGAAAGAAGAATAAAGGAAGTCCAAAGTTGTCAGGTAAAAGTAAGGAATAAAGATCAAGGGGGAAATAAATAAAATACAAAAGGAGAGGGAGAAAATCAAAGCAACTAAAAGTTGCTGAGGTCAGCTTTAAAAAAAGGGGTGGAGGGGAAGCATATGGAAAAAGCTACTGAATACAGACCTTCCTGGGTTGAGGTCTAGGTAGTATGGCAGGGGCCAGACCAAATTCAGGAATACATATGATAGCCACCTAAAAAGGAGGGAACAGAAGGGGAAAAAAGAAAAGAAATGGGTAGTGGGGAAACAGGGCACTAACCCACCCAAGGTGGGGGAGGGTATTATTTATATCTCCACAGGGAAAGATGGACCAGATTTCAATCCAGTGCTCCAAGATGTGTATGCAACATACCAGCATGAAGTAGGGAACCATAGAGAGGTCTGAGGGGCTGGCCCCAACCCCAACTCTGTGGACAACTACCTCTTCCACCAGAAGAATTCCCTGCAGAGGACAGCACTGAAACTGCAGTTCAGCGAGAGGGGCGTGTATGATGAGAGCACACAGGAGCAAATGAAGGGGGAGGAAGAGAGAGTGAGCACATGCTGGCCCACCAAACCCTGGATGATATTCCCAATCAGAGCAGCCAATCCAGAGAAGACCATATGGCCGGCCCCACTATGAGACATGACATCCCTCAATGACCCATAGACCTACGGGGGACAGCACTGGAGACAGTGTGGGAACTATGCCCCATCTGAGCCCACCACACTGAGGAAAGCACAAGTGCAGCAGAACAGCAAGGGGAGCTGAGCAGGAAATCCTGAGGGAGTACCAAAAATAGACTTTGGGACCAGGATGTGAC